>PVLC010001798.1:9193-24613 GCA_004027655.1 Graphiurus murinus | reverse complement strand
TGGTCTTTTCTTCTAATGCCATGAACTACCAGCTTTAGCTCCTAGCTAGAGGTAACTCTTACCTGTGCATCAAACCCCTGCCATTCTCATCTACTTACAGACTGAGGTAGATGATTCTCCCCCTTTTCTGCCTCATCACATACACCTTCTTCCGTGGATCATTCACAAAATGATTAATTTCTCCCATATTTAAAAAAAAGGACTTAACTCTCTTTACTCTGTTTTCAGCCCCAACTACTACTCTATTTTTCTGTTTACCCATTGCAAGAAAACTAGGGAAAAGAAATGTATTTACTTGCTGTTTCAAATTTCTCTCCTTTGGTTTTAATTTATTTTTTATTTGTATACCTTTATTAGTGCATTATAATTATATATCAAAATGAGGTTCAAAGTGATACAAACACAGGCACACAACTCCTAATGTATTTCCTTCCACATCTCATCCCGCTCCCTCCCATACTGTGAATGAGATTTCTTTTGGGCTCTCTGCCATTAGGAATTTCATCACCATCATTCTTACCAGAGTCATTGCAACCTCCAGTATGCCTAGACTAGTGGTCAGTTCTCCATACTCATTCACTTGACCTTTTTTATCTACACACACTCCTGCAGAAGCCTCATCCAGTGCATGGATTTATATACTATCATTTCGTATGTATGGCTCCAGCCTATACCTCCCCTTGGCCTTTCAGACACATACACATGATTGTCACTGGACCTCTCTCTTTGGATGCCTAAGAGGCGGCTCAGAAGTAGCAAGTATAAACTGAAGTCCATATCCTCCCTGCCACCCAAAATTCCCACCAATGAAATCAACACCAACTCTATCCTTCCGGTAGTTTGGGCCCAAGTCCCACCCTTAATCCTTCTGTGCCACTTTCCATGCTCGATCTGTAGTCACATCATGAGAGCTCATCTGGAAAAGATACTCAGAATCTGACCCTTTGCCCCCGTCATTGGTACCACCCTAGTCCACAGTGACTAATCATTGCTCACCTGGGATTTCAATAGTCTCTTAACAGGTCTTCTTGCTTGCTCTCCTGCTGGCCTACAATCTAGTCTCCATATTTTATTCACAATGTACCTAGTAGAATAGAAGCCAGTTTAAGGTGCTCCATCTGAATTAGAGAAGCAGTGAACATTTCTACAGTGACACTGCTCTCACATTTTGCTTGCTGTGTCCTTCTTACCTCTCCTGCCTGACTCCCCCACCTGAAATGTCTCCCTGCTTGTTTGCAGACACTTCAAGATCTCAGCTTCTGTTAGCACTATTCCTTTGGCCTAAACCATTCTTTTATTTATTTTTTTTTCTTTTGGTGGTCCTAGGGATTGAAGCCAGAGACATTCTACCTCTGAGATACACCCCCCAGACCTATTTTATTTTTATTTTAAAACAGGATCTTGCTAGGTTGCTGAGACTTATCTTAAACCTGCAATCCTCCTTTCTCAGCTCCCAAGTACTGGCTAGGATGATTCATTCTTACACTCAGTTTATTCCTTCACGTCCTGAAATAGTACTGGAAATGCTCTTCCTCAAAAAAGCATTTCTTGGCTACCCCAATATAAACTGACTAACTGACTTTCCCCCTCAGCATTCCTTACCACTGGTCCAGGATTATTATGTGTGTGTGTATGTGTGTGTGTGTGTTACTGAGAATTGAACCCAGGGAACTTCTACCTCCGAGCTACACCCCCAGCTCTATTTTATTTTTTGTTTTTAAATGGTCTCACTAAGTTGCTTAGAGTCTCACTACTTTCTGAGGCTGTCCTTGAACCTGCAACCCTCCTACCTCAGTCTCTTTAGAACTAGGATTACAAGCCTGCACCAATACTCCCAGATTTTTTTCTTTTTTTAATTCTTCTTTTTTAAAGAATCAGGTTCTTCACTACAATACAAGCTTCATGAGAGTAGGGATTTCTGTTTGAATTATTGCTTTGCCTCAAATCCTAGAACACTGCCCAGCACATGGATAAGCATAAGAAGAAATTCATAAAAAATGATAAATATTTGTTGAATTAATGCACCAGTCCTTTTCCTGCTTACTATTCTGCATGGCTAGTCTTTCATTCTTCTAACGCATGCCATAAAAATCTCTTAACATTTTCCTGGAGATTTCTGGCATGCTTTGAAATTCAAACCATTAATGCTGACGATTTCTTACCATCCATTTACTGACCCCAGCTCTTTGCAGGAAACCAATCACAGATGTCAGTTACAATTTTAAATGAAAACTGCTTTCCTTCCAAGAAGATGGTGCTGTTGATGTGGCATTTGGGGAAGGTGCTGGAACAGTTCACTTACCTCTGCAGCTCTAGAAGCTTCCCCACATTCTATTACCCTCGGGCATTTCCCCACATTATTTAAATTGGTTCCCAGTCATCTTTGGAACAACTCTATAATCTTTTACAAATGTAGTAAACACATATACATGCACAGAAAGAAAATAACAGAACCAACTGACTTAGTGGTTCCCCAGAAATTCTATCAGAGTCTAGGAGCAGGTGTTTAAGCAGAGTCCGCAACTTCATATCCACAGCTAAAGTCCTGTGTGCCTTCACCCACAGCCCACAGTGGAGAGCATAAAGTTTCACAATTACCTCTCCTAAAATTTCCCCCTGCACAAAAGAAGAGCAAGAAAGGCAATAGCCCAACTTAAGAATGTAATTATATAATTAAAATTTTATTAATATGTCCTAATTTCCATTTCCCTGTTGTCTCATATAATTTTATCATATGGTATCATTCTCCTTTCTTTCCTTTCCTAGTAGCAAAGGAAGCACCAGGTTAACATATGTCCATTCAGAGGGACAAAAAAAGCCAGTCCTCACTTCCTGTGAGACCCTCAGCTGTCATCTGTCACCACATACCCCTCCACTTTCCGTGTCTTATTCTGCTGAATTCGTCTGAGGCTTGTTTTGGCAGTAGAAGAAAAGAATGGCTTTAGGTGGCCAGGTTCCAACACATGTCCCTCCCATTAACACAAAGACATTTCTAAAATGGGTTCTAGTGTATAGAAGCAGAATTTCCTCCAGGAGATCTGAAAAATCACAGGTATGAGCAGCCCCACTATCTTTTCTCCCTTTGGACAGGACTCACTGGCACCATCCCAAAGCTGCATGCTGAAAAAACTTCAACCCCATTCCAGAAAGGCTGTGAGGAGATAATCATTCCAAATGTAAGACATAAACAAGTTTTAATTAAAGTTTCTTCATAATTATTTAAACAAGGTTCCAACTTTCCTGATTTAAATTTCCAAACAGGTGTAATTTGGCCACTGTATTTCCTATAATATATATAATTGTATCGTATGCTCAGTGAAATAAGCCAGGCCAGGCGTGGTGACCCACACTTGTAATCCCAGTACTTGGGAGGCTAAGACTGGAGAATCCAGGTTCACAGCCAGCCTCAGCTACTTAGTGAGACCCTCCACAACTTGATGAGACCCTGTTTCAAAATAAAGACTAAAAAATAGGGCTGGGGGTATAGCTCAGAGGTAGAATGCTCCTGGGTTCAATCCTCAGTACTGGAAAAAAAAAGCCAGGCATAGAGAGACAGATTCCATAAGATACCATAAGATCTCACTCATAGAAGATATTAAAAAGTTGATCTCGCAAAAACAGAGAGAAGAAAGGTGGTCTCTAGAGGCTGGGTACAGGCAAGGATGGGGAAAGAAGAGCTACTGAACAGGGCACAAGGCTTTGATGTAAGCCACTGCACTGTACCATGACCACAGTTAATAATGTGTTGTACATTTCAGAATGCTAAGAGAATTGATTTCTAGCATTCTCATCATGAAAAAGGAAAAAACCTAGGGAGGCGATGGATATATTAATTAGCTTGATTGAATCTTTATACAATGCATGCATAAATCAAAACATTATATTGTCCTCCATAAATATATATCATTATTGTCAACTAAAATAAAAAAAAAGAAAGAAGAAGGGAGGGAGGGAAGAACGATGTGGGCAGGCAGACAGTCTATTTTAAAATGCATTAAAACATTTCACATTATGCTGTGCCCATGTATGATGATCTCTGTTTACCAACCTCACTTTTATGTATAGAAAGAGGTGGGTAGTGAGGCGGGACCCAAAGGGAAACACACAAAGACCTGTGTGCATGTTTGTTTGCATGACTTTGAACCTCACTATGGTATATAATTATAATGCATCAATAAAAGTATAAATAATAAAATGCATTGATACAAAAAAGGAATTGAAAAATCTACCTTCACACACCATAAAGGGGACAGTGGACCAGATAATTTCATTGCCTGGTTCTTCTGATTGCCACACTACTCACCAATGTCCCTGCATTTCCAGAGAAGAGCCCACCACCCCAAGGTGTTCAGCCATCATGAACTGTCAGTACCACAACCTGTCCCTCCAATTTAAGGAAAATAGCCTATGTGATCACCAGTACTCAGACTCTATCATCACCAAATTCTCCCAGGATTTTGGCCTTAGACTGAGCTTTCCTTTGTTTGATTTAACAGCACATCTCTTTGCACCCTGTACACACGCCTAGCCCTCACAGTGACAACCACCACCCCCGGCTTCTTAGCGATTCACCTGGAAATGGGATCACCCATTCTCCCCACCCTAGCACCCCATGCCTCTCTCGAAGCCCAAACAATACTTTTATTTATTTATTTTTTTTTTTGCAGTACTGGGGATTGAACTCAGGGGCATTCTACTTCCGAGCTACACCCCCAGCCCTATTTTTTATTCTTTATTTTGAAACCAAGTCTCACTAAGTTGCGGAGTGCCTCACTAGGTAGCTGAGGCTGGCCTCGAACCCGGATCCTCTGGTCTCAGCCTCCCAAATGCTGGGATTACAAGAGTGCACCACCATGCCCGGCTCCAAACAATACTTTTGAAATCCAAGTTGTTAAATTCTTCCTTCATTGCATTTCATCATCAAGAGCATCTGATGACCTCATGGTCATTTTTTCCTCATTCATTGACTATTTCCTGCCTAGAAGCACTATCTCCCTTTTAAATACCATTTATGTCATCATTCTTGGAATACACATAGCTGATCAACCAACAATCTGTCTTCTCAGGGTCTGATGTCCTTCACCCCAATGTTTTTACCTTCCATACCATTTCGACCCCCACCCTCTAGACCTTATGATCATCAGGAGCTGCTCTCCCTCTGCGCCATCTCCATTTCAAGCCCCCTCTTCAGACAGGCTCCAGCTCCGATCCTTCCAGCACACGGAATTTGATATTACCATTCCTGTTGCTCTGATGCTACTGGGACCTGGAATCTTTGATCCTGCCCCTCTTTCACAGTCCATCGGTATGCCCATGTCCTTGCTTCCCTCCCTGCCCAACTTAGAGACTGTGCTACAACACATTTATCTAATTTTTTTTATGGTACTGAGGATTGAACCCAGGGACATTCTGCCTCTGAGCTACACTCCCAGCCCTATTTTATTTTTATTTTGAACCAGGGGCTCAGTAAGTTGTGGAAGACCTCGCTAAATTGCTGAGACTGGTGGCAAACCAGTGATTCTCCTGTTTCAGTGTCCCAAATACTAGGATTACAGGCAATCCCCACCAAGTCCAGCTTAAATAGTTTGTAAACACCCTTCATCTGTACCTCTTTCACTAGGAGAAAATACTATCAATATCTATGTATTTTCTGCCATCAGATGTCCTCCCAGTCAGTTTAACAAGATGTTGGCAAACTGTAATCCTGGACCTAATATAGAACACTGCCAGTTTTCATACTAAGTTGTACAGGATGCAGCTACATTCATTCATTCCTGCTTTGTCTATGGCTGCTTTCATGCACCGATGGCAGTATTGAATAGGGAGACACAACCATGGCCTGAAAAACTGAAATTAATTTATCTGTCTATTTACAGAAGAAATTGGTGAAACCCTGAGCCAAATCATTCTAAAATAATCCATAACCATGTTAACAGCTTTTACTTGGTTTATGTTCTCAAAACTCGTGTCCATTCTCAACTTTCCCATTCATGACCACTGCATCCTCTAGTAAGATATATTCCCACATTCACCTAATAACCACACCTTGAAACAAAGAGAAAATGACGTATGATCAAATAAAAATAATCTCATCTTCACAGCATCTTATCCACCTGCCTCACCTATGTGCATGCATGACACATTTCTCTCTCTCTCTCGCTCTCGCTCTCGCTCTCGCTCTCTCTCTCCCTGCCTCCTTTCCTTCCTCCATCCATCCATCCCCCTGTTCCTTCATCCTCATACATTAATATTGCCCATCTTAAAAAGAAATGAATAATAAACTTTATTTGGCCATGCATCCTTGTTATGGGTAGATATAGAATGGCCCCTTGAAGAGCTCATAAATTGGTATTTGGAGTTGCTGTAATCAAGTCTTGAGGGTTGTAATCCCAGCAGAGGATAAATCCATTATAATGGATTTACCTGAGTGGTACCCACCCAGTAGACTGGTGGGGTGTGGCCGGAGGTGGGGCTCTAGGGGTGCAGCCTTGGGAGTTACATATGGTTCCTCCTCCCCCTGCTCTCTCTCTTGCTTCCAACCTACACAAAGTGAGGAGCCCAGCCCATAAGTTCTCCCTCCCTCCTCCTTCCACCACCATGCCCTGAGATCCACTGTCCCCAGCCTTACATGGACTGAACCTAAAACTGTAAGACAATAAATCTTTCCTGTAAGTTATATGCTCAAGTCTTTAGATTATAGATTCAAGAATGCTAACCAGACATTCTCTTTGCTTTCTGTCCTTCATTCTCACCCCACCATTCCACTGAGATGGTGTTTACCGAGGTTGTTTATACTGATGAGCCCAAGAAATTAGGCTCAGTCCTCATTTTACAGGGCTTTTAGCAGCACTGTATGAGATTGACAGTGATGTGCTGTCAAAAACACCTCCTTCTCCTGGTCCCCGGGACCCCACACTTTCCTGCTTGCCTCTAGCTCAGGTCCTCTGTGGTCTCCTCAACCTCTGCTCCATCTCTGAACGTGAGGAACCAGAGCTCTGTCTTTGGCCTTCTCACTTTCTCTTTTCTCTATCTCTCCTCTCTTCCTAGATGTTTTCATCCACCCTCCTGGTTTAAGTGCCATTCCCAAGCTGCTAACTTATAAATCTATAATCCAGCCTTGATTTCCACCTTGTGCTAGATATGCTGCTATTAAACCAACCCCTCCACTATGAGGATAAATAGCCACCCTGGATTTGGCCTAATCAATCATTAATTCCCAAACTCATCCTTATCACTGCTCCATCCCAGTCTTTTTATAAAACAGTTTGACCATCTATTTGGTCCCTCAGGCCAAAAAGCCTATTGTTATCTGGGCATGGTGGTGCATACCTGTAATCCTAATAGTTGGGAGGTTAAGACAGGAGAATCACAGGTTTGAGGTCAATTTCAGCAACTTAGCAAGACCTTGAGCAACTTAGCAAAACCCTGTTTCAAAACAACAACAAAAAGGGCTGAGGTGTAGCTCAGAGGTATAGAGGTAGAATACCCCAGTACCAAAAAGAAAAAAAAAAAGCCAATTAATTACCCATTCCTTTCTTTCCTCACAATTCACATCCAAGTCATGTGTGTATTCTACCAGTTCAACTTCTACAATGTAGCAAAAATCATGGCACTATTTACCATCTCCATCGCTGTGTCCCAGACCAAGTCCTCAGCACCTTTGATCTGGACTAATGCTCTTCTTACTTCTAATATTAATACTCCACAGTCCATTCTCCACACACAGCCAGAGTAATATTTCTAAACTCTAAACAAAATAGAACCACCCTCGGGTTGAAAATTTCCAGTCACTTTTAATTTCTATTAGAGTGAAACCAAACTCCTTCCCATTGCCAAAAGTTACTGCTATTCTTTCCCTGCCTACTTCTCCCACGCCTGTAATCCCAGCACTTGGAAGGCTGAGACAGGAGGATCACAGGTTTGCAGCCAGCCTCAGTAACCTTTTGAGGGCTTCTGCAACTTAGTGAGGCCCTGTTTCAAACTAAAAATTAAAATCAGCCTGGGGGGTGTAGTTCAGAGGTTGTATGCCCCTGAGTTTAATCTTCAGTGCCACCGAAAAAAAAAATATATATATATATATATATATATATGTATATATTCCCTGTCCATTTCTCAATACTTTCCCTCCCCCTGCTCCTTTAGTCTCTGTCCAACAGCCATTAGCCTTATTTGTATTTTTCCAAGACACCAAATTCATCCCATCAAGATGTTCTTCATGGAATTCTCCTCAGCTAAGTTTTCAAATAGTTTCTTCTCAAATACTACCCTTCAGAAGTATCCTCCTGATGATTGGGGTCAACTATCATAACACAAATTTTTCATTTCCTTCGTAGCACCTATTGGTTCCTCAAGTTATCTGATTTAATGCATATATACTTTTGCACTTATTTGCATATTTAGTTTCTCATCAAATTAGTCTATAGCTTTTTGAGAGCAGAAGACTAGTTATTTCTCCACCATTTGTGTGGCATCTAAATCAGCACCTGAAACAGAGTGAGTTCTCTATAAATGTTTGTTTTCTGACTGACAATTTAAATATAATTAAATAAAATGTAAAGTTTGTAATTTAGCATCTAATCCTAAGGAATTTACAATTTATAAGACTGTTTTATATTCAAGCGATGCTTGAGTTTTCTAATTTTCTTGGCCCATATTAATATATATATAGCAGTCTTAAAAGAGTAAAGAATCATACTCTCTCAGATAGTTAAGACCCAAGAAGAAAATTGCATATTTAAAGTGAAATTTGCCCTGCATACAAACATATCCTCCCAACCAGGTGCAAGGTCTCACATGCTCAGATGCATTTAACATTCCTGAAAGCTGATGTTCCCCATCGAGCCACAGTAACTGTTTAAGAGGTACCAGTTTCTTAAACAAATAGACCGTATAATTACTGATTCACTGAACATTTATCATTCCCAAGGCAGTGCACTTCCCTATCCCAATATTCTCCTCCACAATGCTTTTTTCCTCCTACATTTAAAAACAAAAGCAAAAGTTATGTTTATAGGAATAATAGTTAACAATTTTCAAAGGTCTTAACCCACTCTATCTCCATGCTTCTGGAGCTGGAGCTTCCCATGAGACAAGGGGAAGCAGTTGCTAGCTGGGGCTTCTTCCTGCCCCAAATAAACCTCATCAGGATCACAAGCATGGGTAAACCCTGTACAGCTCTACCTAACATTATCATTTTTCCCTTGAGAGCTCACAAACTCTCTGTTCCAGAGACTGGGAATGCCAGAATCCTCCCACATTGTTGAAGTGATCCCAAGGCTTAGCACACAGCACCTCTTAACCTTTACACACTCCAATTGGTCTGTGGGACCACTGACTTTCTGGAAGGAATAGGTGTCAACATACACATATACACGTGTGTGTGTGTGTGTGTGTGTGTGTGTGTGTGTGTGTGTGATGTCCTACACAAATCCTTTAGGCTTTCTTCGGTCATCTCGCCTATTAGAAGAGACCTCCATTTCTCCTTTCTAGACCAAAATAAAGATAGATTTCCCACAATGCACCTAAGCTCCAACTGGGATGAAATAAACCAACAGCTAGGTTACCTATATCATCAATAGTTTCAATACTGTAAGGAAAAAAATGTTCTTTCTGTGAGCTTTCTCAACATTAGTTAATCACCACGTGGGATTAACAATCTACTGAAAATAGTTTGATCAGAGATCCTGAAATCAAAGCCTGGGAATAACTTGGAACCTCTGCATATATCCTTTTTATATACTTTTATTGGTATATTGAAATTATACCTCATAGTGAGGTCCAAAGTCACACAAACAAACATGCTCACAGGTCTTCTGTTTCTCTTCAGGTCCCACCCCACTACCCAACTCTCCCCATCCTTAATAGTGATTTTATTAGTGATGCCTTCATACATAGACATAGCATAATTTGGATGATTTGTTTCATCAGTTTCTCCTTTTCCCTTCCAAATGCCCCCCCATCCTTTTCCACTATTTTACTGGTCACTCTCAATTATCTAAAGTTCTTTCTGTTTCCTATTTTCTCCCTAGGTTCCACATAGGAGAGAAAACATTCAACTCTTGACTTTCTGAAACTGGCTGATGTCACTTCCATCCATTTTCCTGCAAATGTCATAATGTTCTTCTTCTTTATGGATGAGTAAAATTCCATTGTGCATATATACCCAGTTTTGTATTCATCTGTTAACAATACTTAGGTTAGTTTCATATTTGACTATTGTGAATTGTGATATTATAAACAGGTATGCATGTATAACTATAGTATTCTCTCAATTTAATTCTTTTGGAATGATACAATAAGTAGTATAGCTGGGTAAAAAGGCATTTCTGTTCCTAGTCTTTTGGGGAAACTCTATATTGACCTCCATAATGGTTGTGCTAGTTTGCAATCCCACCAACAGTGTATGAGTTCCTCTTTCTAGACATCCTTACCAGCATATATTACTGTTTGCATTCTTGACTGCCATTCTAACTGGAGTTAGATGAAATCTCAGTGTATTCACTCTTCCTTAACCATAATGGTAGATCACGCTTTCCAAAAACAGTCCCAAGAGTGCCTTCCACACTGCTTGCTCTTCTAACAGTGTGACTTTGACACCTCTCTCATCAAGAACTGAGGTCTGTATTCCTTCTCCTTGTACAGGGACAGTTCTCTATGATAGACTCCACAAATAAAACATGGTGAAAATGATTCTGCATAAGGCAAAATAAAAGGCCATGAAGCTCTGCCTGGTTCCCTGGGGTGCTCACTCTGGAAGCCCAGCCAACTTGCTGTGAGGGAAACAGTAGTCTGTGGAGAATCTAACCAAAAATTTGATGTAGAAAAGAACCAAGGCCTCAGCTCTCAACCCAGCTGAGCACCCAGTCCACAGCCTGCATAAACTGTCCAGCAGCATATGGGAGCCATCTCAGAAGAGGAAAATTCAGTTCTGATTCAAATCCCTCAGTTTCAGGTGCCTCAGCACCAGCACTAACAAACCTCACATACGGCTGATGCTGCAGTCTTTACCTGAATAAATTATTACAGGTTGAGTACCTCTTATCCAAAAAGTTGGAGATCAGAAGTGTTTTAGGTTTCAGGGTTTTTTTTCAGGTTTTGGAATATCTGCACCTACATAATGATAAGACACAAGTCTAAACATGAAATTCATTTATATTTTATGGACGCTTTGTACCCATAGCCTGAAAGTGGATTTTTTTTTTTCTGTTACTGGGGATCAAATCCAGGGGCATTCTACCTCCAAGTTATATTCCGAATCCTTTATTTTTTATTTTTGAAACAAGGTCTTACCACATTCCTGAGGGTCTTACTAAGTTGCCAAGGCTGGTCTCAAACCTGCAATCCTTCCATCTCAGCCTTCTAAGTACTGGTATTACAGGTATGCACCACCACACCTTGGTTCTGAAAGTAATTTTATGTAATATTTAGTGTGCCTCTGTTTCCACTGTGACCCATCACATGAAATCAGGTGTGGAATTTTCCACTTGCTGTGTCAGATTGACACTTATGACATTTCAGATTTAGACGCATCTTAAATTTCAGATTTCTGGATTAAAGATGCTCAAGGGTGCTGTTCTGAGCCACTACACTCAGGGCTGATTTGTTTCACAGTGACAGAAAACCAAAACAAATGGTGTCTCTGCCACTTCAGGTATGTCCTCCTTACCACACAGATGAGGCAGTGCCTTCACTGACCACTCTATCAATCAGCATTGGAATGCTTAGCCTGTTCACCTTGCAATGAGTCAATGAACTGTTTGTTCTCTTAGTGCATGAGCTGAGCTCGGTGTCTACTAGTTTGCATGCCTGCCCAGCACTGCTTTAGACCCAAGGCCACCTCTGGGAAGCCACCCTTGCCACTCACACCTTCAAGACAATTGTCAGGTTAACATAAGAACTTCAAGCTGATGTTCTCCACAGCAAAGGTGGGAAGAGCGAAGGTTTTCCAAAATGTGAAGGGCTCTGTGAAAGTTAAAAATGTGGAAGCAAACTGTGACACAGCCAGTCATCAGCAGTGCTTGGGGATGGGGAGCTTACCATAAGGTCCACATTGAGTCTAAGCAGGGTCACAACAGGAAGCAAGGAGACACTTGGCAAAAGAAGAGTGGGAGAGCCAGAGCAATGCTCTACTGGTAATCAGTTCATGAGCAGTAACCTGGAGTCTCAATTGCTATCACTGGCAGCAATTATTAAGATCATTCCTCACAACATGTTATATCCAGCAACTCTATCAACAAAAGGAATGAGGTTAATCAGAAAAGGCTTGTTCCCAGTAAACCCATCTAGGTCCCAGTAATCATGCCTTCTCCACAGATGTTCAAATGTGTGTGTGTGTGTGTGTGTGTGTGTGTGTGCATGCGTGCATGTGCCCACGCACGCACATGTGCACACCTGTCAAAGTAGATCCTGCATTGAGAGTCTCCACTTGATTAAGCCATTCCTAAGGATGACAATTTATATATTGATCTGTCATCTTCAAATCATGGGCTGCAATACTAGATCTAGGTTCTGCTGCTCACCAGCTGTGTGATCTTGAGCTAGTTACTGACTGAATCTTTTTTAGTTTCTACATTTTTATTGATAAATTGGGATGATTTTCAGAACTCTTAAAGAATTTTCTCTCATATATGGAAACTAGAGATAAATTGGGAAACAAAAGGGACTTCAGATGAATGAGGAAGGATATCAGTAGAATATTGGAAAGGGATTTGGGGAGGGAAGCCAAGAGGAGAAAGGAATCTTGAGGAAGGAAAAGTTAAAATAATGCTATGGACATAGATGAAGTTATCAATACCAATCTCAATGATATTTATGGAGAAGAGGAGGGAGCAGGTGGGATCTGGAGGGAAACACAACAAGTATTGTGTGTGTGTGTGTGTGTGTGTGTGTGTGTGTACATTTCTATTGCTCTAAACCTCATTAAGATGTATAATTACAATGCACTAATAAAAACATATTTAAAAATAATAAATGAAATAACATAATTAAAGTATCAAGCACCTATACTGGGTGACATACACATTTTTAATTCCCTCCTTTCCCTGGGCAAAAAGTGGTGAGCCTGTCCAGGCCCACCATACTAAGCATATGTCCCCACATTTTATTTAATGATTAACTCAGACATGTTCTGACTTCCAGGTTTGCTCCAATGAGTCACTGCTTGGCTGTATCTTTAGGGTTCCTGACACCATGCTAAAAACACTCATGAGAAATTCTTTCCTTTCCTATTTTTCATGTAGCTGTAATCTTATTTTATCACCAAAGGGAAACACGTTCTCCTTCTTGGCCGTGTCTAAAGCAATGGACTTGCTAGAAAGCTGCTCAGAATACATCACTGCAAAGCTATCCCACCCTAGAGTCAGGGCCCGATACAACTTGATGCCAGTGGCTCTCTTAATGAAAGTCAGGCAGTGAGGCCTTCAGAGAGTCTGTCCCAGTAGAAGAACAGCAGGAAACAGATTGGGTTAATCCTCTATATGGCTCCTGATTTCCCAGGGTTTAAAGCATAGCGAAACTGAAAATAGCCCATTTTCTCACATTTCCACATAGGCATCCCCTTTTAAACCAGCTCCTTCCCATAAATGTCGCCTCTTTTGGGACATGCGTTATAGGTTAACTAGGAATCATTCCCAGGGAATCTTAATTTTCCCTGCCTTCTGAGTCCTATGGCTAACTTTGCAGGTGTTAGTGGGACCTCCCATGGCAGGTTCTTTGTTCAGACAAAGTGCAACTATGTCTTAAAGGAAACATCATAGAAAACCAGCAATAGAAATATGCTTTGTCCATGGCAGTATACAGGACTCAAGCCTGCACCTTAATAAAGGATCTTTTTCATACCTTCCTCCCAGAGAAACAGTAGTCAGATGGAGTTTGGCCTTCAGGGAAACCCTCTACAAGGGGAGAGAACAGTAACAGCTTGTGCTCCATGGAACAGACGAGACCCTCCAATGAGAGAGAATAGGGCAGAGAACACAACTGCCCTTTGGTGTGAGGTCCCCCTGGATTAAAATCCCAGATCCTCCAGTGATTAGCTAGATGATGTCAGGAAACTCAGTATCGGAGACAATAGAAGAGAGAGGACATGAGCAAGAACCTGAGGTTGAGATCTATAAAGCTCCCCCTCCAAAACAAACAAACAGGCAAAACAGAACTAGACCCTCAAGAAAAGAAACTAGGAAAACAACTACCCATATATCAGTAAGGTCTATAGCAGGAAGGCGGGTGGTCTAGAAGCCCAGGTGGCAATTTCAGTTCCCTGCCCAGCAAAGGATTGAATTTGGAGCAAAGAAAACTCAGCAATCGTATTAACAAATTAGGTTGAAATTTTGGAGCAAAACTGAAGATGACAAAATTGCAAGCTCTTAGCCAAGGTGATACTTAAGTCCTAAGCCTATATTCAGAGCCGGCTGGTCCCAGCAAGAGGACTTTATGCTGAAAAAGAAAGGAAATGCCTGCAGAGAGCAGACTCTTGTGGTGCTGGTACTGATGTACCCTCACGAGTGTGTGTACACACAAACACACACACACGTGCATTAGGCGTGCACACAAACACAACACACACACACACACACACACACACACACAATGACAATGGGACCAATCTTCTCCCATAGGCATAGTTGTGCTGCTTTGATACCCCTGTCGCTGAACTTAGATCATAGAGGTGGTAGCTTCAGTTTGTAACTGAGATTACTTTTCCAAAGCCTGTGAACTTTTCATTCTAACACCAAACTTCAGAAAACTCCAAGGTTTACAGAGCATTTCCTACATTTTTCTATAGTAGCATCTGTAAAACCCAGTTAACAGAAGACAAACTATGATAACCATTGGACTGTCATCAAGTAGGCAGACATCCTGCAGATACCATCTCTACTGTGGGAAAGAAAGCAAGAGATCATTGGTGCTTTCAAGCCAGTGTTAAGTACTCCTCTGTCAACCTTTGGATTACTTTAGTTATGAGAAGTTGGAATTATTGTTTTCAATAATCCCACAGAGGAAGAAAATTCATGGGCATTGTAGAGATACAAGCCTTCCAAATGGTTATTGATCTAAGACCAACAAAGAAATGACTAAATAAACTCATGAAACAAGTTCCTACAGAAGAGAGCAGCTAGGACTTTTAAATTATTTTTATTTTTGGTACTGAGGATTGAACCCAGAGGCATTATACATCTGAGCTACACTATGAGCCCTATTTTATTTTTTAATTTTTTTTATAATTAATTATTTTTTAGCATGGATTTTTATACATTTCTTGGGTACAACAGGGTTAATCACACATTTTTGTTGGGTACAAGCTAGTACAGGTAAAGACATCCATGCACATATTTCTCATTAACCCTTCCCCAATTCCCACCCACCCTCCCCCTATCTCCTGGTCAGTTTAGTGATTGACTTTGATGTGATCTTGTAAGTACATCA
>PVLC010001797.1:94096-131554 GCA_004027655.1 Graphiurus murinus | reverse complement strand
GAGAATCTTGGCTGCAAGTTATTTTCTTTCAAAGTTTGGAATATGTTACTCCAGCCCCTCCTGGCTTTCATGACTTGGTTTGGGAGGTCTAGAGTGATTCTAATTGGTTTGCCTCTAAATGTTACTTGGCCTTTAACTTTTGTTGCCTTTAGGATTCTTTCCTTAGCTTCTACATTAGTCATCTTGATTATTATGTGGCACGGTGAACCTCTTCTTTGGTCTTGTCTGAAGGGGGTTCTATATGTTTCCTGCACCTATGTACCAATTTGTCTTTCTATGTTTGGAAAGGTCTCTGATATTACTTCTTTGAAAAGGTTGTTTATTCCATTAGTTTCAACTTCTAATCCCTCTTCTATGCCTATTATTCTTAGATTAGCTCTTTTAAAATTGGCCCAGATCTCATCTATGCCGGATTCATACTGTCGAATTTTTTTTTCTGGATTATGTATAATGGATTCATTTTTGGAATGGTCATCTTCTAGGAGTGATATTCTATTTTCCATATGGTCTAATCTATTGTTTATAGTTTGTATTGATGCCTTCACTTCTCTTATTGCCTCTTTCACATCTTTCACTTCCCTTAAGGCTTCGCTATGATTCCTGCTCATGGTGTCATATTCTTTGTTTATTTGTTCCTTTATTTCTTTCCAGCTCTCTCTGCATTCTTTCTGGAAGTTTTGTATCGCTTCTATTATTAAAGATCTGAATTGTCCTTCTGGTAAACTCTGCCAATCAGTGTCATTGAGTTCTGTTATTGTGGGGTCGTGTTGACTCATTGTTTCTTTTGTGTTTCTCCTTCTCATGGTTTCCCTGTTCTTAAATTTATAACTTTGCTGCTCTTGCACGCTTTCCCTGAATTTGTAGGTTTCTTATTTTTATTTTCTCTCTGTGAATGGTATATTGTACTGAGTTGCAATTACTCTGGTATTTCTTCTGCCTGCTCTATTGGTGTCTTTGGTAGGTTTCAGGAGTTGACTTCTAGGATCTAGCAAAAGCTAAAAGGCAACCAATCCTCCGAACAAACATACATAAATTGAAACAATGCAAAGTGAAAACAGAGTAAAAACAGAACAAAACAAAGCAAAAAAAAAAAAAAAACAGAAAACAAGAAACGTCAGCAAGAAACAAAATAAAAATCCCTGCAAGTTTGTAAGAACAGACCTGATTTGGCCTCTGCAGATCTTTTGGGCAGATTTTTGCTGCTGTGGGCGCCCGACAAGATGGCGGCTGCTACTGCTGCGCACACGCTGGCTCCCCCGTTCTCCCTGGTCTGCTCCTTAGATTCTGGCCAGCTGCCCGTTTCTTTACTTACTTTTAAGCTGATTTGTTTCTCCTTCCTTCCATCGAGAAGCTGCTCCTGGGGCAGTTTTGATTCAAGCTCTGGAGTGCAGTTATCTCTGCTCCAGCTCTGTGGGGAGAGGTGAGCTGGGATGGTCCTGCGCGGGCTTAAGCTGGTCGTGACCACACGTTCTGGTCTCTGTTGAAGGTGCTTCAAAATGCCGCCTGGCTAGGATGAGGAGTTCAGGAGTCACTCACTCCAGCTCTGGCCGGTGGGGTGCAGAGGGTTGTTGTATATTTCTTTCTTAGTAGACTCCACGCCAGGGGCCGGCTCAATGGCAGCTTCCGCTTGGCGGTGTGGCGCCGGGGCCGCGGAGATGGGCTTCTTTGCTCTCCCTGGTCGGCCTTCTGGGTTCTGCTCAGCTGTATTAGTTTTCGCAGCGTTTTTCACCCTTTTGTTGCTTTTTTCTTCTTTCAAAAAGCTGGTTCCACGACTGATTTGAATTGAGCTCACAGCGCCTCTTGAGACGTGTCTCACTCCGTCGCCATCTTCCCGGAAGTCCTCTCAACTTTATCTTTCATAAGTGGCATCTCCTCTAACCTGAATTTAGTTTCTTAAGAATTTAGTGCATTCTATTTATAAAACTCTCAAGTCACGCTCATTCTGTTTGCTTGCATTTTGTATCCTCTCTTCACATCTACTCACAATTCTACCATCCTTCTTATTTCAAGCTAAAGACAACCTCTCCACTTTTGATCCCTTTTCAAGAACATCATCCCAATGGATTTGTTCCCTCTCTCGACAATTTTCCTCTCTCTACTGTATCATTCCTATATGACTATAACAGGTTGTTGATCTCACTTATACATGGAATCTAAAACTTCAACTCATGAAAGCAGAGAGCAGAATGGTGCTTACCAGGAGACAGACAGAGTGAGGAGGTCAATGGAGCTAGGAAGAGATTGGTAAAGGGAAACAAAATTTCACTTAGAAAGGGGGAATACATTTAAGAGATCTGTTTACAATATGTTATTGTAATTAAGAAAAATAAATTGTGTTCTTGAAAAATCACTGAGCAGATTTAATGTGTCATAATCACAAAAAAGTGAGATAATGCATATGTTAATTAGCTGATAGGGGACCCAGAGGAAGTACAGGCCAGCAGTGAAGACATGACCCTGCATAGCAACAGATGTGTACACATCCTGTAGCTGCAGATGTGTATATAGTTGTAAAAGTATAATGTGGCAAAGTGTAATGCTCATGTGCACAACAGGCTGATGTGAATATGTGCCATTTTGCCATCCCTATGTAAGGGATGGGTCTTTGAATAAGTTTGCTGTTGCTCACCTCTAGGTGGTGACTCTGTTCTTCTCGCTCGGATCTTACCAGGGAAACCTCCCCTAGCTTGCTCCTGACACTTGGCATAGTCAGCAGGATGAGGTGAGTGTTCCCAGCACCCCTCCAGAGGAGCAGCCTTACAAAGAACAACTTCATAAGGATGGAGGGAATGTGGCCCCTGAACTCCCTGTGCTTCCCAGTAGCAGAATATCTAGAGGCTCGGACTCAGTCAGAGGATTCTGTATGTGAAAGGGAAAATTTTGCTGGGAACAATGCATTTCCAAGTGGCAGTCCCCTTGGAACCTATGGAAGTGGGAGATGCACCAAGTGCCTATGAGAAAGGGAGAGGCCCTATGCCTGCAGAAACATGTTATATTGATGGCACCAGTACTAGATGCTCCAGCCAATAGGCCGAACTATGGGTGATCTGGTTAGTTCTCATGAAGGAGACTGGGCCCTTATATGTCTGTACAGACAGCTGAGCAGTCTACCAGGGACTATCCTTGCCCCAGTGGGCAGCATAAGACTGGTTGATTGGGCACTTCCCATTGTGGGTCAATGACATGTGGGAGGACCTGTGGAAACAGGGCCCCAGGAAGGAGCTACCATATATCATGTTCCAGGGATAGGCCTTTACAGACCTCTAGTAAAGATGATGCTGATGCTTTAGCGAAAAACTGGGCTCACCAACTGTCCCCAGAGCCCTTGATAGTAGCAACGTGATTACATAACATAGGACATGTAGGCACCCACAGCATGGAGCTCATATCTCAGGGATAGGGGTTGCGTCTTACTCATGCTCTAGCGCAAGATATTCTATGGGAATGCCCATGGTGTGCAGAACACCACCTACAGAGATGTAGGGCTCCTACAATCATAGGACAAAAGGCCCAGTTACAACAGGACCCTTAGAGGGCTGCCTAGCACTGCCTGGTACAGGTCACACTTCCCCCACAGGTGGAAGGTACAATTTTGAAAGGTATGCAGATCATAAGACTATGCCCTGTTCCATTTTATACTGTGGAGGATGTCCCCAACCCTTTGTCTCCTACCCAGGGTGCTATGATACGGTTCCATCATCCTGGAGCAACCACTGTTTTTTTGCAAGATGAGCATGTTGCTTGCATCTTTTCACAGGCAAAGGATTTACTTATGATTCTCTCCCCCCAACCCCACCCCCCCGTTCTACTATCCAGATTAATGGCAGGAGACAGCCTGTTTTCCTGGGTACACACCTTTGCAAGACTACACAACACATACCATGCTGGGTCTGCACCAAGTTACCAGTGGAAGCAGCCAATGGTCTCTAGTTATGAATCTCCCCTGCTACTGAAGATAACTGGACTACCTTATGAACCTGGAACCACAGAAGCCCAGAATGTAATGAGCAATGCCACTTAATAGAGGATTTGTTGAGACTGTAATAATGCCCACCACCCTCCCTTGTTGGGATATGCTATAGAAAATGGGTGGGGTCAGTTAACAAGGGAACATGTAGAGCTTGTAAGCATTGCACCTTTTTGTATAGAACAGATGAACCAGTCGTAGCCAATCGAATCACTAGATGGTTGCCCCAAAAACTTGTTTGTTCCAGGAGGTGGTTCTATAAATGTAGAGCTACAGGTAGAAGCCTTATCCCAACATATTGTAGAAGCTACAAATACATCCCCTCAAGCTCTTTTCCTTTTAATGGAGGAAACTACCCAGATGTGGAAGGTGTTTTGCAGAATTGAATGGTGTTCCATATACTCACTGCTGCCCAGGTTGGAACATGTGCTCTTCTCCATGCAGAGTGCTGTGTATATATTCCAGACCACCAGCAGTAGGTACAGCAAGCCTTGGAGGAGATGGATGCAGAGGTAACAGGCTATTCAAGTCTTATGGGGGATCCACAAATAATCTAGTGGAACTCACTGGGCTCCTCCTGGAGATGGGTATTGACTGTCCTCCCCTGTGTGGCTGGAGGATTAATATTCACCTGTTTCACCCCCTATTGCTGTTGTGGTCTTTGGACCCAATATAGTGCTCTCTGGGTCAAGTTTCACACCACCACCCTGTAGGGGGTAAAGTTTGGAGACCCAGAGGAAGAACAGAACAGGGTAAAGACATGACCCCACAGAGGCACAGGTGTGGATATAGTTATGTAAGTATGACTAGGCAAAGTGCAACACTCATGCGCACATCACGCTGACATGAACATGCACCACTTTGCTCAGAACCCTGGAGAAGGGACAGGTCTGTGAATAAAGTTGCTGTTTTTCTCCTCTTCGATGTGTGTTCTTCTTACTGGGTATCTCACTGCCTAAATCTCTCCTGCAATTGTAGCTGGCCCCTGACAGCTGAATTTATCCATTCTACAAGGTAAAAATTTTTCAAAACATCATGTTGTTCATGATGAATAGATGCAATTTTATTTGTCATTTCAAATAAATTTACTTTTAAGAAAAGAATATAACAGACCATTATTCTTTAAAAATATGAATTTTTGCTGGGCATGGTGGTGCATGTTTGTAATCCCAGTACTTGGGAAGCTGAGATAGGAGGATTGTGGGTTCTCAGCCAGCCTTACTGGTACTTAGTGAGGCCCTCCACAGCTTAGTGAGACCCTGTTTAAAAATAAAGAATAAAAAATAGGACTGGGGTATAGCTCAGAGGTAGAATACCACTGGATTCAATCCCCAGTACTGCAAAAAATAAGTAAATAAATAAATAAGAATTTTAAAAATTCTGTTTCTTGATCCTACTTCTCTCAAATATGACTCATATTTTCTCTGTGGGGGGAAAAAAACTCCTCAAAAGTTCTTTAGATTCATTCTGCAATTCTTTCATCTCATATATTCTGGAATCTACTCCAATTAGAAATGTACAGTACTCAGAACAGTGAAGAGAATGCTGAATGAATGAATGAATGAGTGAATGAAGAAATTGGAGCCACTGTTTATCCAGGATGGTCTTTTACATACATTCCTTGATCTGACAGGATTTTCCTTTTCTTCCTCTAGAAGCAGAATGAGTAAGGCATGAACTACACTGACATCAATGCACTGCTCTCCTCTTTCAATACTCTGTAAGTTCCTCACTTCTGGACAGAATGTGTTTTAAACCTTCCTTTCGAGGTAAAATATTACCATTTGTCCTGTTCTGCTTCCTTTCACCAGGTGGTTCAAAAAATGTCTATGAAGATAAATCAAATCTACATTCATTTTTCTCCAGAGTCCCTGGTTCTTGCAAATCAAATACAACTTCCTTTCAGACCATGTGTCTGGTGAAGCTTAAAAGGTAAATTCTTTCTGTTAACTCAGTTAAAGTGTTCATTCACCCTCCCCTTCTCCTTCTCCATTGGGGTACATCTTAGCTTCACCCCTAGTGTGAGTGGTGGGAAATAATGAATTACTGAGAAAGAATACTTAGGCAATTTCCAATGCATCATTATCCTACTGCACATTTCAATCTTCCAATCCTACTTATTAGTCTATAGCTCAAGGGGGGCAAAATAAGGTAAGATACAGAAAAAAATGATGGTTAGGCATGTTGGCTGTTGAGCGCTAGGGAAAGTACAGGACTTCTCAGGGTTTCTGTACATTTCCTTTATTTTTCTGGTTAGCAAGTGGAACTTGTAATTCTATCAAAGCCAGTGCCCAAAGTGGCCTTCTATAGTATAATGCACATGGTGCCAAACTATCTGTTGACTTCTTTTTTAGAAATCCAGTCATGATACCTCATTTTGTAGCATCCCGACCCACAGGCAAAAATAAGGGAGTGGCCGCCCTCCTCTTATTTCTATTACAAACATATGTCAGAGATTTGATTTTTCGAACTCTCTCCATAAGTGAAATGCCAAACTTTAGTTTTGATGGAATTCGACTATAAACTTTTCTTATCTAGATGTATGTTTTGACTTGGACTGTGCATGTTCTTGTTAATAGAGAGATAGTTATCATTGTGCGCTACACTGTTTCAGCATGTGGTCCAGTTCCTGAGAAGCCGGGCATCTGGAAATGATACCTAAACACGTTAGCATGTTGGAAATTTTCATCCCTGAAAATAAGTGTGCATTCCAGGGCTGCAAGAGACAATGTGTGCTTTTGTGACAGCATGAGCACGTGGAGAGATGAAATGCTGAGCTCAATTTGATCTTGCTTCACTTTAAATTCTCATCTAAAAGAGATCTGCCATTTTCATCATATGAAAATAAATCACAGATTTACTATTTTGTTTGTTGCTGTGACTTGTTAATTAAATCACAATGTGGTTATGTTTATTAAGTTACAAATTATACCTTTTGGGGAAGAACAAGTTCTGAAGTGGAACATGTTTACTTGATGTTTTCCCTCCCATCTGCCTTAAGGGGAGATATAATTAAATGTAACAAAGCAAAAGGCAAGTCAGTGTGAGGAGAAAACATTGTGAGAAAATTTCTTCCAGCTGAATAAAGTTGAAATATTCTAAAGGCAGACAAATTGCTACAGATTAAAAGCATACCAGAATCTAAAACAAGATTTAAAACTATGAAGTTTTACTCTCAAACATCTTTTCTTGGACTTTTAAAATTGTCCAAGGCATAATGAAAAGTTAAGAGAGTTGCATTGTCTCTTCCTAATCTACCCAGACATCTTCCCTACAACCTCAAAACTCCCAGATTTTATTTATGAAACAGTAGGAAACCAGTAACCAACTTCATTCATGATGCCAATAACTGAACAGGTCTAGATTTTTACTGTCCAATGGCAATCAATAGTCACATGTATCTATTTTAAAATGTTAATTACTTAATTGATTTATAATTTAAAAACAAATAAAATTAAGAATTATATTCCTCTCTAGCCACATTTCAAGTGCTCAATAACCACCTAGAGCTAGTGATTACCAGACCATAAAGTACAGGTGTAAAACATTTCGTTCCTTAGAGAATGTCCCTTTGGAGCCAAGAGTGGTGGTGTACACCTGTAATCCCAGTACTTGGGACCTACTGAGAAAGGAGGATTGTAGGTCCAAGGATGCCCTCAGCAATGAAGCAAGACTCTCAGCCACCCACTGAGACCCTGTTTCAAAACAAAACATAAAATTGGGCTGAGGGTGTAGCTCAGAGGTAGAATGCCTCTGGGTTCAATCCCCAGTAACAATGAAAGAAAAAAGAGAGAGAAGGGAAGGATAAGGAAAAGAAATAAATAGAAGGGAAGAGAAAAGAAAAGAAAAGGAAGCAAAGGAAAGAAAAGAAAAGGTTACATTGGATAGCATTGTTCTAACTGCACATGGAATTGCAGTTTACATATTTGGGTTATCTGTGAAACACTTGTTCAATAGAACTTTCTGTAGTGATGAAATATCTTATTATTGCAGTAAGTCACAGCAAAAAAGGAAAGATAATAGCAAGAGACTGTCCCTGAGGCTATGACTAGATAAAAAAAAATACTGCCTCTGTGGCACAACTTAATGCATATTAAAATACTCAAAAATATTTCCTTTCTTGCCTGTCTATAGGATGTCTAAAACTCCTATTATTAGTCAATCTGTTCCATTAAGACAATACAAATACTATCTATGTTATATGGAAAAGGTAACTCATAGCAATTATTAATACTGTAGCCACAGACACGACCTTCTATGACCTTCTGTGATGATGGAAATCTGTAGTTGCACCATCCACGATGACAGCCACCAGTCACAGTGGCAAAGGGCACAGGAACTGAGACTAAGAAGCTGAATCCTTGATCTTAATACTTATTAATTGAAATAGCCCCATCTAGCTCCTGACCACCATATTCAGCAACACTGTTCTATAGGAAAGAGCTGGAGAAATCAATAAGCAGGGTAGAGAGTAATTCTGGCAGACAGAATTAAAAGTTGGCTCCCAGGATTCCCATCTCCTGGTATATATAGTCTGTATTCTTTTTCCCTGAGTAGGGAACTTTTATGATTAAGTTACTACTAAGTTGACTTGAGAGATTGGCTCTATTGGCCTGATCCAACTAGGTGAATCCTTATAAAGCATTGTAGTCTTTGCAAAGAGAGATTAGAATATCAATGTGGTTCTTCTTTTTCTTGAGATATTATTATTATTATTATTATTATTATTATTATTATTATTAAAGATTGGACCGAGGGACATTCCACTTCTGAGCTATAATACATCCCTTTTTAAAAATTTTGAGACAGGATCTTGCTCAGTTGCTGAGGCTGACCTCATATCTGTAATTCTCCTCAGTTTTCCAAATGCTGGGATTACAGATGTGAGTCATTTCACTAGGCTATGGAGGGGTTCTTTAGATAGCCTTATAGATAGAAACAGCCATGTAATGCACCAATAAAAACACATTTAAAAAAAAGAAAGTTTAAAAAATAAAATTTTCACAGTGAAAAATTAAAAAAAATAAAAGTCCTTGTTTATACAGAAATAAAGAAGAAAGAAAGAAAAGAAAAGAAAAGAAAGAGCGGGCCATGTTATGGAAAGGGACATGTGGCAAGGAATAGCAGAGGATCTCTAACAGCTGAGAGTACTTCCCACCAACAACCAATAAGAAAATATAGAGCCTCAGTACTACAGTTTCAAGGTGCCAAATTCTGGAAAAAAAATGAAAACAAAAACAAAAACAAAAAAACCCTGAAAAAGTTTGGGAGAGGACCCTGGGCATGTGATGCTATCACAGCACACCAATGCCTCAATTGCAGCCCGTGAGTTCCTGAGCAGTGCACCCAGTTGACCTGTGCCTCTGTGCCTGGCCTCCTGTCCACAGAGACTGCGGACATGTAATGTGTGGTGTTCCAGGCCACAGAGTGTGTTGTGTATTTTAAAAACTTTTAGCAGAATGCATCAATGTATTCATTCTGTTTTCTGTTATAACTTGTTTCTTACAGCTTAAAGTAAATATTAAGATATTTCTCTAGCAAGTTTTGATTGCCTGATTTTTATGAACTTAGGAGGATAAGAAGGAAGAAAAGGAGAGTTAGATGATCACAGTGATAATAGCAGATAATGACAAGAGTCAAGTCCAAGATGATGATGTTGGTGATGCTGATGAAGAAATGTGCATTCATGATTTACACGTGCATTAGGTAATCAGTTGAACATTGAAATGATACCCTATATATTTAATCTCAGTGGATAATATGAGAATGCTGAGAATTTCTTCTCATCAACAAGCAAAATATCTTGAAGTCAGACATGATTATTTTTATTTACTAGGTAGCAATCAATGTGTATAATATATGATCTGAGTTGAAAATATTATATGTATAAAACAATGCAGAAGGATTTTAATTAGAATTCCTATTTGAAAATAACCTTAAACTGGTGTTTATTTTTCTAATTAAAGAAACTTTCTAATTTCTTGCACTGAAGAAACAATAACTTTATCTCTAACCACAAACAGAAAAAAAATAATGCCAAAAATTATTTTGAACTCCCTATTGATTTGTTTTATAAAATTAAACTGCATTTGAAATAAAATATTTAAGATTCTCTACATAGTAACAAAATATAAAATATAGGTCAGATATTCAGATAAATAAAAAAACATATATTTATCATTTTATTAAAAAATGCTGAGTGTACCAGTTCAGCTATACTTCTTTGAAAAAGAAAGATGGTATGCTGATAATAGACAATAAAGCCAGACAAAATATCAAATATCATAGTGATAAACAGATGAACCAATCTTTATATGTTAATAAAGCTCTACTTGTCCCAAGACAGAAGTCCATAGGCTGGACACACTCTGGAGATCCTGTGAATTTTTTTTAGTCCTTGTAATTAAACCCTAAGGGTACTAATATGAATCTTCTTTTAAAGGTTAGTTGAAGTGTGTGCAACATTTATGTTATGGCTTGGATCTGGAATGTCTCCCCAAAGCTCAGATGCTCAAACATGTGGGTTTTAGGAAACAACTGCATCTCGAGCATTCTGACCTCTTCAGTGGATTAATCCATTGATGGCTGAATGGACTGTTGGAAGGTGGAACCTAGCTGGAGGAAGTAGGTCACTGGGGTCATGCCCTGAAAGGGTGATATTCTCTCTGGTTGGCCTCTCTCTCTCTCTCTCTCTCTCTCTCTCTCTCTCTCTCTCTCTCTCTCTCTCTCTCTCTCTCTCTCCCTCTCTCTCTCTGTGTCTCTCTCTCTCTCTCTGTCTCTCACCATCTCTGCTATTCCCTTCCACCATGATGTTTTGCTTCACCTCATACCCAGAGCAATGGAGTCAGTGGAATGTGGACTGACATCTCTGAGCCTAAATAAACCTTTCCTCCTACTAGTTTATTGTGTCAGATATCTTGGTCACAGTAACAAAAAGCTAACACAATTTAGAAATGTGTTTCTTTTTCAACCCATCCATACTTTAAGCAGAAATGCCCTGCACCCTTAACCCTAAGCTTTGGGAAGGAATTATATTGTCCTTTCTATTCCAGAAAGAATAAGCAGGAACATAAGTTTAGATCTTAAGTCCCATAGCCCTCAGCTTGTAACAAATACTTTTGGACAAGTGTCTACTTTCTTCTTCAGAGAAAAAACAGAATCCTATTAAGGATATCTATCCTTTGTACCCACAGAGAACTTTCTGTTCTATTCTTTGAGGTATTCTGTAGTTATATCTGGGGTACTGACAGAAGGAAATAGAGAGGCATCCTCTTCATCCATGAGTCTGAGAACTAAAGGCGTTTCTTTTATTTATCCCATAAATATTTATGGAAGACCTATTCTGTGTAGTCATTAAGTTAGATATTGGGGATGAGTAATGCAAAAGGCACAGTCAGAATAATTCTTCAATTCTGCTGTATAATATTATATTATAGTTAATAATATTGTACTATCCACTTAAAATTTATTAAGAGAGTACATTTCATGTTACCTGTTCTTGCCACAATAAAATATATCTTACATGTGTCATCCCAATAAAAATGCATAAATTAAGTAATGCACACTTTCTGGTCAGTTACAAAAGAAAGTATTATACATTTGCCCCCTCATGAGTCATAGAACCTAATTTGGATTCAGTGAGAATTTTTTTTTTTTTTTGCGGTACTGAGGGTTGAACTCAGGGGCATTCTACCTTCGAGCTATACCCCCAGCCCTATTTTTTATTCTTTATTTTGAAACCAAGTCTCACTAAGTTGCGGAGTGCCTCACTAGGTAGCTGAGGGTGGCCGCGAACCCGGATCCTCTGGTCTCAGCCTCCCGAATGCTGGGATTACAAGCGTGCGCCACCACGCCCAGCTCAGTGAGAATTCTTGAAAACATTTTCAAAGATGTCAACATTACAACCTGGGACAAGTGGTGCATGGAATTTCCTGTGACTGAGAAGAAATGTTCTAAGCAGACATAAGAAAAGAAGACTGTGGTAGTGTCATAGGCCTGGTCAGGGCCCACATGTGGTTGCAAGCAGGGAGATCCCTGGGTGAAAGAAAGCATGCAGAGCCACCATTCAGAGGAGAACAAGCAACTTTATTCTGCAGACCGGGTCCTGCACAAAGTGGCACACATCCACATCGGCATGGCATGCACGCACATGCATATTGTGTCTTGCCTAGTCATCCTTACATAACTTTATACACGTCTGCAGTTGCAAGGGGTAAGTGCTCATCCACTGCTGTGCAGGATGTATGCTCATCTATGGCTATGCGGGGTAATTGGGTCAAGTCTTCACTGCCAGCCTGTAATTCCTCTGGGCCCCCACATTGCACCACCTACAAGGTGGCAGTGCATGACTTGACCCTGAAAGCATTATATGGGGCCCAAATGCCACAACAGCAGTAAAGAGCACAACAGGTGACTATTATTCCTTCAGCTACACAGATGAAGATAGTCACAGGTGATAGCAGTGAATTCCACCAGGTTATAAATAGGTCCTCCTGTAAGGCTTGAATAGCCTATACCTCCACATCTATCTCCACTAAAGCTTGCTGTACCTACTGCTGGTAGTCTGGACTATATATATACAGCATTCTTCATGAAAAAGAGCACACATTCCACCCTGAGCAGCAGTGATCATATCTAATGTCATTCTCTTCTGCAAAACCACCACCTGCATCTTGCTGGTTTGGTCCATTTAAAGGGAAATAACTCATTAGGATGTTTTAAAGCTTCTGCAACATGTTGGGCTAAGGCTTTCATCTGCAGCTCTACAACAATAGTACCACCCCCAGAATAAACAAAGCTAACATAGCTCTTGGGGCAGCCATCTAACAATTCAATTGGTCATAGACCAGTTTACCTGTTCTATACCAAAAAAAAGTTGCTATGCTTACAAACTTTACATTTTCCCTTATTAACCAGCCTCACCCACTTTCTGTAGCATATGATGTATATAGGGCATTATCATGGTCTTGGCACAAGCCCTCTATCTTGTGGCATCCTTTATCCCATTCTTGGTGACTGTGGTTTTAGGTTCATAAGGTAGTCCAGGTGTCTGCAGTAGTGGGGGCAATTCACTATGGCAGACCTTCGGCTGTCTCTACTGATAGCTCAGTGTAAACTCAGAAATGGGATGTGTCATGCACTTTTGCAGGGTGTGTGCCCAGAAAAGCAGGTTATTCCCTACCATTAACCTGGATGGTAGGACATGGCAGAGACAGACCATCATAGATAAGTCCTGTCCCTCTAGCAGGATGCAGACAACATTCTTGGGAACATTCTTCACAGAATATTAGGAAATAGGCCATAGTTTTATGACCTGTGTGCCTTTCAAAATCATGCCTTCCACCCATGGGGGGAGTACCAGGCATGGCCAGGCAAGTATCCAAGGGTCCACTTGCAACTGGGCCTTCAGTCCCAAGCCCCATGGCTCTAGGAGTGCAATGGCTTCTGCACATGTCAGGACCACTCCCAGACATCCTAGTGGAGCTGAGAGTTTAGGTGCAGAGAGTAAGAGGGCTTCTCCTCTCACTTGTGGTCACACCTGGAAGTCTTCTGAACTCCCTATCACCTTCAAAGTATGAGACATTCTTGCTATTACCATACATGCAGGGGACTGCCTAGTGTGGCAAGGTTGCTCATTTAAAAGTCTGCTACGGGCACTTATGCCTGCCAATTCTTCCAGTGGGGGAGCAGGGGCAAGGACTTCAGCTACTCCTTTAGGAATCCATTAAAGTGTTCAATTATTCTGGATGCTTAGGGCCAAATCTGCACTAGAGTGTTGGCAGCATCAAAATGGAGGGGGGAATCTATAAAGGCCTATGCCCCAGAATATGATGTATAATAGCTCCTTTTTGGAAGTCCCGTTTCCACAGCTCCTCCCACATATCATTGCCACACAATGGGTGGTGCTAAATCAATTAGTCTTGTGATGCCCATTAGGGCAGCAACAAGGTTAGCCCATAGTAGACTGCCCAGCTCTCTGTACAGACATGCAAAGGTCCAGCCTCCTTCATGGGAACAGACCAAACCAGTTGGAGCTTGGCAATTGGCTGGAGCTTCCATCACCAATCTCATACAGATGTTTTCATGGTGGGTTACAAAGTCACAGCTGCCCATGTAGGTGCTGTTCATGACAAGACCCATCAGTATGCCACATTCCTGTGGGTATAGGGTATTAGGACATCTCCTATTCTGTGGGGTGTGAGGGGGCTATCACTCAGAACTGCACTGACTCCAACAAAGCTTTCCCTTCTATATAGGGACTTGGGGCCTCTCCCGTATCCATGGGTTACCATGGTCATTGGGGATCTCCCTTCTCCAAGTCCACAACCTCAGCCAACCTTCAGTAGGATAGGTTGTCTGAACCATCACTGACCCATTGCCTGTAACCGTTTGGCTATCCCTGATTACGAATATGTTTATATCTTGTCTATCACTACTTTAGATGTCACTTTTTCTTACCCAAATAAACAACTCCCCCAAATTTGACAGAATATCCAGGTCCCTGAGCCTCATCTTTCTTGATAACCCACCCATATTCCTGGAGAGTGGCTCAGAGACTACATGAAACTTCTAATTCTGTAAGAGAATCAGAGGTTAACATAATATCATCAACATCATCAATACAACCACCAAGAGGCTAAATCTTTTGCCATTCTGACTGTGACATGTATCAGGCTCCCACCAATAGGCTATAATTTAATGGAACTGTCCCAGTTCATGTGATAAATGAACCATCAACTCTGAGGTTTGGGTACCACTGCATGCAAAGGTAGTATCACTTTATCATCTCCCAATAGCCCACTGTCATGCACACTGGCCATATGGGAGAGTTGAATGGGTTCTGAGTCGGACATATTATTGGTCTCTTCTAGCTTTAGTATTATTGTTCAATTTCCTCATCCCCCCTGCCCTGGTAACTTATACTGCCATATGTATATTCACAATCGCTGTGGCCTGGAGGAGTTGTAAAGGACCATGATGGGGATGTCCTTTAGTAATAGTCTTTACCACATGCACTAGTAGCCAGAATTTTCCAATAGTTATCTGCACAGCCAATCTCTGTAATATGTCCACCTCCTGATATACTCAGCTATAGGGGATATATACATGTCATATTGCTTAAGAGGCAAATATACAATTTGCAAAATCACTGGGGCATGTCAAACTGTCACACTGCAGGGGGACCAGTAAATAGTCAATTCTACATGCAGCCTCAGGTCAACTGGTTCCCCTACTAATGGGGTATTCCAGCAGAGTCCTTAGTCTGGGAATTATGGCTCTCATGTCCCAACACCACCAGAAACATCCAGGTCACTCATTCAGCTGCCTCTTGGTTCACTGCTAGGACATTCAGTTCTAGTACCTCCAGAGTCCTCTGAACATCTTCTGGATAGGGATACACATCATCCGAGTCCTATGGCAGGGTCCATGCTTTCAGATATGCCACTACCAGGAACAACAGGGAGGCCATGGGGCTTTATCTCTTCCTCCCAGGGCTGCTCCTCTGGAGGGGCACTGGATGCACTCACCACATCCTGCTGACTATGCCAATTGTCAAGGATCTGGTCAGGAGCCAACAGCAGTTGCAGGGAGTGAGATCCCTAGGATGAAGAAAACACTCAGAGCTTCCATAAGAGGAGAACAAACAGTAACTTTATCCTGCAGATCCATTCCTTAAACAGGGTTCTGCACAAAACGGTGCATGTCCGCATCAGCATGGACATGCACACATCCACATGTGCGCATGCATCTTGTGCCTCACCTAGTCATCCTTACACAACTTTATACACATCAGTGACTATGCTGGGAAATGCTCATTTGTGGTTGTGTGGCGTGAGTGGGGTGAGGTTCTCACTGTAAGCCTATACTTTTCCTTTGGGCCCTCACAGGTGGAGGCCCCTGAGCAGAAATAAGCTCTGTAGATCTAAAAAAAACTAAAGGGCTAGTGTGGCAGGGCAATACTGACCAGAGTTATGGGAGCAGCCTGAAGAGTGAGCCAGCACCAGATCAGGGGAAGCTTTGCTAGCCACTTAAGGAGTCTGTGTTATTCCTGAGTGCAATCTATTAAAATGTTCTAAGCAGATGAGGTTCATAACTCAATTTATATTTTAAAAGAAAGTTTGGGAGAGATATTTATTAAGGTAGTAGGGCTCATTAAATCTAAATTATCTTGCTAGTTTAAAGAGCTTCTTGGCAATATATTCTCTAAACTCATTCAGTTGTCATTACACAGGTTTCTGATTTTACAAAATGAGATTGTGTGCTAACCAAAGTAAGGGCTCATGTGTCATTATCTATCACTCGGCCAAGGCCTTCTCCGTGTCCTGTCTTGTCTAGACTCTCTCAACCTCAACACTATTGGTATTTGGGGCTAGATATTCTTTATTGTGGAGGCTGTTCTGTATATCATAGGAGGAAATGTGCTGCAGGAATCCTAGCCTCTGCACACCATATTCTAGTGGCACATTGCTCTTCCACTCCAGCCCAGCTGTGATGAACCAGAATGTCTCCAAATAGTGCCAAAATCTACCTTGATTGAGGAACTGAGAAACACCGATCAAATTGTAGTCAGAAAGGTGATATTACTATTTAAATGCACATAATTTCTGCAGGAACCAGCAACTAGAAAGGGTCCCAGAAGCCATGCAAGAAATTATGTTACCTGAGCCCCAGGTGTTCCCACACATGGAAGTGTTCATTTCATTTATTTATTTATGTATTTATTTTTGTGGTACTGGGGATTGAACCCAGGGGCATTCGACCTCCAAGCTACACCCCCAGTCCTATTTTGTTATTCTTTATTCTGAAACTGGGTCTCACTAAGTTGTGGAGGGCCTCACTAAGTAGCTAAGGCTGGCCGAGAACTCGGATCCTCCTGTCTCAGCCTCACAAGTACTGGAATTACAAGCGTGCACCACCATGCCTGGCTTGGAAGTGTTCATTTTAGACAGTTACTGAAGTCATTGAAAAGCAAAGAGCTTATTGTAAACTGTTGATTTTCTTTACACCTGAAATATACATCTCAGTCAAATTATTTTATTTTAGAAGAAATTTAGGGTCAATGAAGTTATTTGTCTTTGTAAAGAACACAATCCTTATCTGCTGAGGGAATCCCAGCACAGGTGTTAAGGACAGCTACCTCTGTGCTGGGATTTAAAAAGAAGTCTGTTCAAGTTGTTTCACCTTTCTTCCCAGAGTGTTGGAAGTTCCTGCTACTCAAAGTCTTGTCTCCAGTTGAATCAAAAGGGCTCACTGAGACCATGAAATACCAGCAGATAATTGAGAAGCGATTCATACATAGGTAAGTGCAGAGACTTGAAACCAGATTGCAAGGGCGGGACACCTTTGTTGGGACAATTATGTAATCATTAATTGCCTCAGTTTCCTCATTTTTTAAATAAATATAGTAACTAAGCCTAAATATTTTGGATGTTATGAGTAAAAATGATTTAATGAGTGTCAGTACAAATTAAGAGCTATGTGAGAACAGTTCCTAGCACATTGTAAGAACAATATTTGTTTCTATTTTCATTATTAACTGATGAAAGGCTAACTACATTAAACATGAAGTACTTAAAGACATATGTTTAAAAAAGGATAAATCAAAGAAAAATATACTTAGATGGAATAAAATAGATCTGCAAAAGCTTAGAACAAAGGAAACTGCCCAGAAGTCATAAGTTTGAATGAAATAAAAATTTGTTTTTAAGTATTAATATTTGAACATCTCCAATTATATCAATGGTCTGTGTTATATGTTAAGAGAGAAATTTTAAAGAAATGCAAAAAGGAATTCCATTCTCCAGGGGGGTTACGAACTACACAGAAAAATTGAACACTTATTAAAATATATACTTGCAGTACTGGTTACAACAGAGTATATTAAAAGGGAAGCCACAGGACAGTGACAAGAAGCATTAGCAGGAAACAAGGAGGCAGTGATAGTTTATTGGAGTGCTGTAAGGGTGTCTTTGCACAGACATGGGTGCCTGAGTTATGGAATCTAGATGAGGAGGAAGGTGCCTATAGACCAGTGTGGCCATGCCTTATAAGTAGTCAAGGGAAACATTAAGAACAGACACAAAGCTGCAGAGTGTAGCGAGGCAAGTTTCCATTCATAAGATATTTAGCACCATTTCTTCAAGCCAGAGAATGTCTTACTTCTTAGTTACAAATTGTTTGGCTTCAAAGACCAGAAAGCTATTCAAACTAGTTTAAACAAAGAATAATAAATGAGAAAAGATAAACATCTCATGGTTCCAAAGCAAGCAAGCCCACCTAAGGTAGATGTGTGTGTGTGTGTGTGTGTGTGTGTGTGTGTGTGTGTATGCACACACATGCACAGGAGGCAGCAGAGGTGGGAGAGGGAAAATGTCATCCACATGCTCACTCATCTTTGCTCTTCTCCCTCCCTCTCCCTCTCATTTTTATTTTCCTCTCATTTTCATTGCTCTGTTTGCTGGGGCGCTCACAAAACATGACACAACCACTGAGTCTGAAGAGCTTTCTAGGTTCAGAATCCATGACTAATTGATCCAGCACATATCCTTCAAATTCTAAAGGAGAGTCAAATTAGTCCAGTTTGAGTGATGTGTATATACCTGTTTCAACAAGTATTAGCTAGGAAAAGAGTGGTGGAGAGACAGGTGCAAATGTTTCCCTTTTGTCCCTGCTCTAAAACAGTAGTGCTTTCATGGGATTGCACGCATACATACATGTGCACATGCATACACACACACACACAACACACATACACACACACACACATCACATAAGCATGCTATCCAGATGATCAAATGAGTAGTGAAAACAAGACATGTAAAGAAAGAACACCTACGGAAGGACCTAGTTAGAAAAGAATCCACAAGGAGATGTAATCTGAGCTGAACTCCCAAGAATAAAATTAGCTTGGGAAAAATAATTCAGAAGGACAATTTAGAAGAAAAATGACACAAAGACATAAATGTCTAGTTCAAGCTTTGTAACTGTGACAAGTTTGGGGACTGAGAAGAGTAGATGATTAGTATGTGAATTGTGTCAGTTGAGATTGAAAGAAATCTAGATTCAGTCCAATATCTGACTGGGCCTGAGGCAAAGGAAACTAATTTAGGAAGAACATTTACTCACCACAACTAAATTGGGTTTGTTAAATCTGAGTTTCTTCTCAGGATAGGGACCACTTGCTGTGAATTCTCTCTACAGAGGTCATGGCTGTGAATTCCTAGTATAGCTCGGTTATCATGATTACTCAGGGAAGATAGTTCGGGAGAATGTGTACCCATTATTATATGTACATACAGGCACTTGGAGTGAGTATTATGCAAATTTGTTAAAGTGCCCAGCAGGCTGCTCTCCTGAGTGACTGAGACCCCTGAGCTGGGCATCTGAGTTCACAAAGAACCAGTTAACATAAAAGGCATCCATTGAAGGTGAGATTTCTATGTCAGTGATCTTAGCTATGACAGGTTGTCTCAATCGCAGAACTGGGATGGTGTCTGGTATTCCTTACTCTTAATTTGCTCTTCTCCAGTGGAGCATTGACAACTAAGACAGCCTCCCACAGGGCAGTGAAGGGCGGCCTCCAACAGAAGGCAGTTTCAAACACCAAACTAGGCAAGCCCCGCTAAGTGCTAATCCTTTAACTAAATATCGTCTAGATGTAATTGTTATCCAGCTAAACCAATGACCATATAACCAGTGAAAAATGTAAATATACCAACGAATATCACCATACAGTTTATAATCATGAAAAATTGGAACACAAACTATGTGTTCAACAATTGATGTCTTGCTAAGTAAAATCATGAGTGCAAACATCCACTTAAAAGGCGGAATTTAGGTTCCTTTCTTTGAAACACAAAGATGCTCATGCCATGGCATATTATTATGGCAAAATGCATATTATAGGACAAAATTGTACTGGTACAATTAGTGTAAATTGTATGTGTATGCATGCTCTATATGAATATCAGAATTAAAGTAGCATCAAGATATATACCAAATTTTAAGGAATTATTTCTTTGAATGGGTGCTCTTTTGGAAAGACCACCATTCATTATATACTTATATCTGCAAATTGGCTATGATGCCAAGCTCCTGGATGACACTCTGCAGCAAGCCATCTGAGGTCACTAAAACCTCACTAAAACAAATGAGGTGCTCATTGAAGTTATTTTTATTTTTTAACACTAAGTACTGAGACTATTTTTTTAGGAGAGAAACTGAGGTAGAATATGAAAACATAAAAGAAAGTAGGTTGTTCTTAACATGTACAAGGTGTACTAAGAAGCTGACATGGCCTGCATTTTATTTTGCAACCCTTTCAGAGTTTATTGTGGAGCCATTCTGTGCATTTTTTAAATAATTATTAGCTCATATTATATAGCTTCTTAAGTAGAATGTGGGTCAACTTTCTATGTTCATTATTTGCACAAGTAGCCAGGAGAGACAACTTGCACAGTATGAAAAAGTATCCATAACCCTGATGGATGAAATGTTTTCCAAGCACTGAAATAGTAAAGGAAAAACTGCAGGTTTCCTGGTCCCTGGAAGACACAAAAGGGTCATTCAGAGGCTAAGAGTTCCAAATGCTAATTCGCTAATCAGGAAACACAGCTGGAGAAAAAGAAAATACTGAGAAATCTCTTGAATTTTATTCCCTGAGTCCTGTTTAGAGTGCTGCAAACCTGCTATAGATAAAGTCTGTGGCTTGAGATATACAACAACAAAAAATTTCCTAATAAGTCAGCTTCTCCTTTCTGAAATAGATAATATCCCAAGTTAATGATTGTAAATCTTTCTAATTGGGAGGAAATGGTTTGAAATTTGAGTTGACTTCATGTCAAACACTTTCTTCTGATGTTCACAGATCAATGACAAGCATCCAAACTAAGAAGGAGGTAAATCCTTGTCTCTGCCTTCCAACTTTCTGAATTCTGTCCTCCCTGTACTCACATGAACCCCAGGACTCATATGCCCTTGGTCCTTTCTTCTCTGAAAATAATAATAATAATAATAATAATAATAATAATAATAATCCCATCACTAAGTAAAAGCATCCAGTGAGGATGCATACAAACTGAACTACTTTTGCATCTGTAATAGTAATTTTGGACTAGTTATCTAAGTTTCCTGGGCTAAAATAGGTAAATTCAGGTATTTAAACTTATATAGAGTGTCATACTTCCATGATTCCATAATGATTAGATGTATAGGAGTTAACAAACAAAGGGTTTAACCACATTACGTGATATTTGGATTTTAAAAGGTTTAGCAAGAATTGGAAAATGTTTGCTTGGCACTCATTCCCTGCTGTGTATGTGTGTGTGTGTGTGTGTGTGTGTGTGTGTGTGTGTGTACACACATACACATGTTTCTAGGACAAAATTCCAAGCACTGACAACCTGGGCTTAAGAGAGAGTGTGGAGTCTCCTTAGACCCTTCTGAAGATGTAGAAAATGGGATCCTTCCCCGTCCCACTGATATCTGATAATGCCCTTGGAGGGAACAGAATTCCTGTCTGGATGAAATCAGAAGACATTGAGAGTCTCATGGAAATTTGTTCTCTTTTATGTTTCCAACGAAATAGCTAAACAAATTAGTTTCAGAGGAGCTTTAAACTTATAGCTCCTCATCAAACTAAATCTTTTAGGAGTCTACCCATTACTAAGTGTTATGCAACAAAGTGCATGTGAATCTTGATGAAATAGCTCAATATTTTGTAATGCACTTAACATATTGAAGGAAACATTTTTGTTTGTAAGAAAATTATACTGATTGTAAAAAACATGCTTATTCTAACTAGATTGCCTCACATATTGCAGAATGAATGAAGAGGCAAATTAAAAACTGAGATTCCATATGAATTGGCAAAGTGCTTTGTATCCTCTCTTCTTTGACTAAATTAAAGGCTAGTGTTATACTTCGGGATTGTCAATGGCTTCCTGCTCTATGTCCATCTTTCAGCATGACATCATTTCTTCTTGCTCTAGGCTTTCATTCTGTTTTCTGTACTTTTCTGCTTCTAACTTTTCCAGAGCTCTCTTTTACTTCCCCGCAAGCCTATTTTTCTTGCGACTCATGTTCTTTCTCCTTAAACACCCGCGAATATGCTCTCTTTTCTCCAGATGGCTTCAATCTCGTTATTAGTCTTTTTCGTCTTAGATTCAATATGCGCTTCTTCCTCAGATAGTAAGCAAGGACACACAGTCTGTTATATTTTCTCCTTCGCTCTATGCTCTTACTAATCTGTCATCTCTTCCATATGCAGCAAGTAAACTAACTATTGCTATAAAATTAAGCTGCTTTTTCACAGGTCAGATTCGTCTGTGTGGGCTTTCTATATACAAAATCAGATCACCTCACATCTCCGTCCTGGTTAATGAAATTGTCAGTGGATCTCTGTCCTCATCAGGTTGGTACAGCAAGCCCTTCCATAAGATATCAGGGCCTGCAATGTCTATCCCTGCTGACTTCTTCAGTTTCTCCTCCTGATTGTGCTCAACTGCTCCAACTCTGACAGTTTCCCCAAATACTATGTCTTCACTTCCCAGCAGTCCTACACCCTCTCCTTTCCTGTCTTAAAACAGCCACCACGATGTCTCTCAAGACTCGTCCCTCTGGAAAACCTTCTTACATTTTTTTCGCTTTCTGACCCTGAAACTAGATTTTATTCTCTCACTAAATTCCACCCCCCCTTTTTGTTCTCTCTCTCTCTCTCTCTCTCTCTCTCTCTCTCTCTCTCTCTCTCTCTCTCTCTCAACTTATCTGAAGGCTTTGTTAGAGATGGAGACTTATTTGGCAGGCTTCCATCAGTGGAATCTGAGCTATTCTGAGAAAGTGGTGTGTTTCATTTCATTTATTCACACCACGAAGATTTAACTGCCACAAAATTGTGTTTGTGAGAGAAATTCATTCGTGCTATGAAATACCGAATGAGAAAGGGCACTAGAAATCTTAAGTGACACATAAGATTGCCATGATAAGGTAATCTTACTATCATTATTGTTAGTGGTTAAAAGGGGAAGAAGATTTGGGAGACAGGTCCACTTCCAACTTTTGAAAAGCAGACTTGTCTACTTTCTCTACTTTTGCTTCCAACTTGCAGGGGAAGGAAACCCTTGGGGCAAACACCCATGAAGATAAAGGTTACCTACTATTTTGTTGGCTCAGAAGTGAAGTATGTCCTTCCCGGACCAGGGTTTTAAAGAAGTATATGTACTCTTCTCACAACCTCATTCTCTTCCTGCTTGTTAGACACAGAAGATGATGGGGGCAGAGCCACGAAATGGAAGGGAAGTGTCTGCACCTAGGGGCACTGGCGATTGACACTCTAAGAAGAAATCAAGTGTAAGACAATGAAATTTTTGTTTTTTTTTGTTATAAAGCCAGTGTTTTCCAACTACTACAATGGCAAAACTCACCTGACTGTGTTTGGAGCAAGTAAAACTGTGTTATTAAAGAATTAAAAGACCCTCCATGGAACCATTGACATTCCAGGATGGGGAAGTTGCTGCTGCCACTAGAACCTCAGGCACCCATGAAGCAAGTGCTGGGCCCTGGAATGCCACTGCAGTCACGTGCTGTGGCTATGTCAGCTAGTAGCAGGAGCAGCCCCACAAGGAAAGAGGCCCAACCTAGACCAGTGGAAACTACAAGGTGTATCTGATGCCAAAAACAATTTAAGTCTAAAATTTTACCTGAAGAGCATATAGAAAAGGCTTTAGAACAAGCTTTCTGCCTCTGGACTGCAGTGTAGCACAGTAGTAGGACTCAAGTTCAGTTAGTGACAACCCGCCATAGTCACCACTGCTCTGTGAGTTAAATAGTGTTACATATAAATGCACATGTATGTACATATAGGTCTGGAAGGAAATGTATTACAATATTAAGAGAAGTTTCCCCTGAAATGGGATAACACGGAAAATTTTACTTTCCTTATATTTTCCAAATTTTCTTCCATGAACTTATATTACTAATATGAATAAACACACATATGCAGATTTTTTTTTTTTTTTTTTTTTTTTTGGTACGGAGGATTGAATTCATGGGCATTTTACCTAAAAGAAAAATTCCTAACCCTTTTTATTTTTTATTTTGAGGAAGAGTCTCACTAAGTTGTTGAAGGTCTCAATAAAGTTGCTGAGGCTGGCCTCAAACCTATGATTCTCCTGTCTTAGTCTCCAAAGTGCTGGAATTATAGGCATATGGCTCCACAGTAGGCTAGGAATGTTCTTTTGATATATACTAATATAACAACTAACAATTTATTAATTTTTGAAATTTACTATTACATTTTATTCTCCTACCACCCATAATTGCCCTAACAGAAAAGATTGTTACCAGAGACTGGCATGGTGGCACGCACTTGTAATCCCAGTGCTTGGGAAGCTGAGATAAAAGGATCACAGGTTCAAGACCAGACTCAGCAATCTAGTAAAGTCCTCACCAACTTACTGAGACCCTATTTCAAACTAAAACATAAACATAGGCCGAGGGTATAACTCCAAGGTAGAAAGTCCCTGGGCTTAATTTCCAGTACTGCAAAGAAAAAAACATGCCAATAGAAAATGTTTTGCTAAATATTAGTCATTACACAAACCTTTGCTCCCATGATTGACTGTGATTGGCCTCTGTAAGTAAGTTGGAAACTACCCTATATTCAGGAGTTACCATTCTCTATACAAATAATTGTGTTCAGAAATGGATTATTAAGATAAGTATATTTTCCATGATTAGTAGTGATATAAAATGAACTTATTAATAAAATCCATAAAAAGAAAATAAGATGCTATTCTGATAACAGATATAGGAGCAAAAAGTTTCAAACTAAAACCTTGTGTGTGTGTGCATTCATGTATGAATGAGTATTTATGTCTTCCATACACCTTAGAAAAGAAAATGTTTTTCAACAGAGATTTCCAAAGGGGTAACAGTCTTACTGTTTTCTATTCAGTAAGCTAGATAGAAAAAGTGTAAGAAAAAAAAAAGATCAGTTGATGATTAAGTGTGGCCAATTCTAGAGTCTCAACTAGGTAAAAGAATTGTGGTTTTTCTAGCAACATTCAGAATCCATTTTTCCACCATCATTTATCTCTATTGCATATCGAATGCTCTATCTTTCTAGCCAGACTCTGATAAAATGTAAGTAAAGAACCACCAGTGATGTTATAAATGAAGTACTTAGAAGCTTGCAGTAATAGGAGATATTAATAATAACCTTAATGAAAATTTGTAACAACTCAATTTATCACTTGAAAAAGTATCAACAAATGCTATTTTGTGTTGTTGTCAAGAACTCAGAAAGAAAACCTATTAATTAAAAATGGATAAGTACAAAGTTTCAGTATTATAATTTCCAGTGAGATGTGTGACTATATTGCAAGTTACCTAGGATTGTTCTTAACCATTACTATTTCCTTAGATTTTTTTCATGTAGAAATAGAAGCCCCCCCCAAAAAAATACATTTATTATAAACCCTTCCATACTGCCTAGAAGCTGTAGCAGTAACTGCGGCAATTGGTATTCTTCCAGATTTCCTATCTTTCATGGCCCTGCCCCTCCCCATAAAGGCATGGTGTTCATGGTAAAAACCCCATATCCTTAAATTTGTTAGCACATGTGACTGCTTCAATCATTACATTGTGTAGAATCTAAAGCAAGGGGTCCAATGTAGCTTCCAGAGCTAGGTCATCATATTAGTCAGCTTTTCTGTCACTGTGATCAAAATACCTGACAAAAACAACTTAAAGGAGGAAAGGTTTATTTGGGTTCATGGTTTCAGAGATTTAGGCCGTGCTCTGCTAGCTCCAAAACAGAGACATCTTGGGAGGCTGAGACAGGAGGATTTGAGTTTGCAACCAGCCTCAGCTTCTTAGTGAGGCCCTCCGCAACTTAATGAGACCCTGTTTCAAAACAAAGACTAAAAAATAGGGCTGGGGATGTAGCTCGGAGATAGAATGCCCCTGGGTTCAATCCCCAGTACTGCAAAAAAAAAAAAAAAAAAAAAAAAAAAAAAAAAAAAAAAAAAAAAAAAAAAAAAAAAAAAAAAAAACAACCAAAGCAGAGACATCATAGCAATAGTGTATGGCAGAAGAAAGCTTCTCAGGGCAGTCAGGAAAGGAAAGAGAGGAAAAGAAAGGGAGACAGAGAGAGAGAGAGCAGATATAATTCTCAAGGCCAACACCTCCAGTGACCTACCTCCTCTAACCACACCCTACCCCTACAGTTACCACCCAGTAAGTTCATTCAAATTATTAATCCATTAATGGGGTTGAAATTAGAGCTCTGATTCAATTATTTTACCTCTGAATGTTTTTGCATTGCTAATCCATCAGTATTTCTGGGGGACATTTGATGTCCAAACCGTAACAGTCATCAGAGGTGACAGAGATCCTGCCTTGGTATCTTACATTGCCTGTCCTGCAGATGCTCCCTCTTAGGACCACCATACTGTAACCCAGCTGCAATGCATTGAGAGACCCAATCCAATATTAGGCTGTTTATTGTGCTCTAGGTGGCAATCCTACACGAACCCAGTCTTCCAGTCAACCCATTTTGGGTAATACACATGTCAAAGAAGAAACCTCCAGATGAGACCATGCTCAGTACTAGTCACATCCTGTGCTCATCTGCTGTTTCCCTGAGACCTGAGACATGGAGGACATGGAGCAGTGATAAGCCCTCTCTTGTATGCCCTGCCCAAATCTGACCCACAACAAGCATGTGTAATCACATAGTCATTGCTTTACACTACTATGATTGGGGTGTTCTCTTATGAAAAAAAAAATAGCCTCTAAAACAATAACTGATAATGATATCATGGAGAAAATTGTATATTTCTAGCTGTTGACTCCAAGCTTGTCCTTTCCCCTCCCTCTGAGAAAAAAGGACTTTGTGAAAAGATTTTAGTATTCTTGTATTGACACAAAAGCTAGATTAAATCTTAGTATAGGATTGTTTGGGGGAGAAAATAATTACCTAGCATTATAAAAGAAGAGGAGGAGGAGGAACAAGAGGGGGTTAAGGAGGAAAAGAAGAGGAGAAACTGTCCTAGGAATTTCAAAGAAAGAGGAGTCATGGAAGAGAAAAAGAAGAGACTGGTAAAAGACATGCAAGTTGGCTAATGGGACTTTTTAAAATAAAATCCAGTATGATCTGACTGCTGTTCATTTCTGCAAACTCTGTCTTCCAATTGTCTTATGAATTATTTGGTGTTGTCTATATTTTTATGGTTTGCTGGAAAGCAATTTATAGGATGAAAACAAAGTAGGAATAGATTCTGGGGCCACATTGGCAAGAGATTAAAACATATTACAATGTAGGAAAACTGTGACTACTGACATTCATGGAACCTCTAATAGTTGCCAGCCATCATTGCCTGCACAGGAAGTTAAGAGTGCTCAGATAAAGCAGGGAGAGAAGCAGCCCTTTATGAGTTCAATATTAACCTAGGCATTAATGATTCACAAATACAGTACAGGCATCTTCTGAAAGTTACAGATCCATGTATCAGCCATTTACTGAGCATTTTCCCCTTGACACTTCACAAGTACCTTAAAGCCAACATGTATAAAATCTAACTATCTGTACATCACTCCACTTTCCCCATGAAGACATACTTACTAAGCCTTTATTTCCCCATTTGTCAAAAGTCATCACTATCCACCCAGTTTCCCAGGAACTACACTCTAGTTCTTATCTGCCTTTTCTCTTTAACTTCCATCTAATGCCAGATCCTACTCTCTTTATGTGTTTCAGATATTGGTTTCATCTCCATCCCTACTGGCAGCTTCTATGTCAAGGTCCTGTTTCCTGCTCAGAGTAAACTTATATAGTCTTCAATATTAGTCCAGCATTTCAGTCCATTCTCTACAGTAATTTTTAGAATAACCTTTGTGAGAATTAATATGGCACACTAGTCCCTATTAAAGAAGTGTCAATTATCATAAGGCCCCAAACTCCTAAGAATGGTATACAATGTTCTTCATGATTTGTTCAGCCTTATTTACCTCCTCTTCCCACACTGTACTTCATGCTCTAGTAACATCGAACCTCTTGATGATCCCGGTGGAACTGGCTCTCTCTCATCTCTATCCACAATTTTGCCCAGCATATTGTCTCTGTCTCAGATGTTCTCTTTTTGCTTTTATAGTTGTCCAACTTTTCAGATCCTCCCAAGTGGAGCTTCCTTTAACTCCCCTAAGAAAAATTACACTTATCTTCCTATCCATATCCCATGTATGTATTTATAACTCAAGGCTTCCACAAGGTCTAAAATGCACTATGTATCTGGTAAACATATCTTGTGTTATTGGATAAATAGATGATAGAGATAGGTGAATGGACTGGTTGGATGAATGAACAGAAGAAAGGATACTGGAGGAAAGATGAACAAAAAGGCTTTATATAGAGGCATATTTTAGTCCCAATGTTAATTCCAGTTGAACTTTAAATGACTGCAGTAAAGAAAGGGATACACTCCACATAGGTAAAGTAATGAAAGTAAAGATGAGAAGAAAGAAGAAAGCTTTGTGGAATGTATTGAGCTATTCCTTCTATCAGCAGAGGTAAAGAATATCTGTTCATCTGGGCTAAAATTCTCATATATCCAGGGAATAAAAATAAGTCAGATATTAAAGTTATTGAGAAAATAAAAAGTAAAAACAGTATTGTCATGTTTTAAAGGCATTCCAGGAAGAGTGATGGAAGTCAGTGGTGAACAAATTATTTCACATTGGATACAGCAAAGGCTGCTATAGGCATGAAGTAGGTTTTATTTGCTGCTAAAATCCTGTAGGTTCAGCTGGGCGTGGTGGTGCACGCTTGTAATCCCAGCATTCAGGAGACTGAGATTGGAGGATCCGGGTTCGCAGCCAGCCTCAGCTACCTAGTGAGGCACTCCGCAACTTAGTGAGATCCGGTTTCAAAATAAAGAATAAAAAATAGGTCTGGGGGTATAGCTTGGAGGTAGAATGCCCCTGAGTTCAATCCCCAGTATCACACACACAAAAAAATCCTGTAGGTTCTACTATGATGAAGACATAAAAATGTACTTCTTTTATTTTTAAATCCCTATACAAAATATTTGAGTATTTAATTTTGTAATAAAAATCATCAACAGATTCAATACTGTACCCACCTAAAATTGTAGTATGTGTGTATTTAATATTTAGATAGGGATGTGGATATATTCTACAAAAATCTTTTGGCAGTATAATATTTGTTATCTATTAAATGAATCCATTATTCTGAAATATAATGTAAAATTTGAATAATAACGTTCCATGCAAAAATAATTAGAAAAGAAAATAAATAAGTAGAACTGTGAGGATCTTTCACTCTCACCTTTCAGTTAGGGGATGAATCTATTTAATTCTGAAAGCTGAATTGTTTTAATTTCCTTTGAACAGTGTGATATGTTTTTGAAGTTAGGTGACAGAGAAGCTGTTAAAGTGACAGGAACAAGAATGGCAAATTTTAAGACTTACAGAGCAAAAAAGAGTAAAACTGAGAACAGAATTGTTTCTACACATCCAAGGAACAGAGAGTGAGAAGTAGAAAGAAACAAATTTAATAAATTCAAGAAGTTTTTTGGCAAGATTGTGATAAAAGGAACCTGAGAATTTCAGAAACATTGAAGATTTGTGGCAGATTGTCATGTTTCAGTACAACAGCAATAGCCTAAATTAGAGGAAGTCTGTAGAAAGGGGTAGGATCTTAGTTGAAAAATACAAATGCAGTAATATGAGTAAAGTAAAATATACCTTGCAGAAGCAACCATAAGGACCAGGGCTAAATTACCTAATGCATTTAGCAAAAGATAAGCACTTGATAAGAAAGCATCATCATTGCTCATATTTTCATAGTGTTTGATGCACAAATAAAAGGAATTTAAAATTATGAGAGAGAAAAATGATAGAAATTATGTATAGTCATAGAAAACATCTGAAGATTAATTTTATACTGCTATAAATTAAGGAAGATATAGTCATAAAGGAATATCTCTTGAATGACTGAGCATTTGTGTTGTTTCTGGCTCCTTGTCAGAGAGAAGTGAGTCAAAAGTCAATTAGTTATATACTGCATTATTCCATTTTTATGACATTCTTTAAAGTATATATATATACTATATATATTTTATATATGTTTATATATATGAAAAAAAAATTTTTTTTTCAGAAGGAAGAGATTACCAGGCATTTGGATTGGGAGGGAAAAGGGCAGAGGAAGGATGGGATATGACTACAAAATTATACCACTAGGGATTCTTGGGATGGTGGTAGAATTATTTTGTATTTTAACGGTGGTACTCACATGTCATAAAATTGTACACATACAATGCAAGTAAAAGTGAGGGAGCATGAATAAAATTGGTAGATTATATTTTTGCAGGATATTATTATTGAGGGAAACTGGGTAAACAGCATAGAGGACCAAATCATATTAAGTACATGTATGATTATGTCACAATAAACCAGAACTATGTATAATTGTAATGCATCAATAAAGGCTAAATTTAAAAAACACAAGACACCTCTGTAGTTCTTAAAACTATATTTAATATAAATTATCCCAAAATAAAAACTTTAACTTAAAAAGAACTTCAACCTGTAAATTTAATTAAGGCTTTTAATTGTGAGGTCATAAGATATGAAAAAATTACTTGTGACTTAAATATTTTAATATTTGATATGAGAAAAATCATATAGCTTTCTTTCTCAAGATAATTCTAGACAAATTAGACCAACTTAATAAATTTGGTTGATAAACAGCTCTATATCTGCTCTCTGGTTGCACTACCATGTAAAAAATAATACTGGCACAATACTCTAGTTAATGCAAGTTTTGGATATGATTTCCATGAGTAGACTATTTTGAATCCACTAAACTTCTTCTACCTGTTTAGTTAATTAGATATACTAACATCACTTCTAAAATTGCAAAATTTTATGCTCAACTAATTAAATATAATAAATAATATTATAATCAAAGGTAGTCAATTCATTCAATGATACAAATTATTAGGTTTTTGTGTATCAGCCTAAATTGTAATTTCTAGATTTTTAGTTAACCTTTAGATTGTGAGCTAACATAAATTTGAGTTAGCTAATAAAGAGTATCTGGGAAGCTTAGGTTTGAAGTGACTGTGTTCTTGTTTACTATATTATAGAGTAGCCATCACTTAACAAGTTTAAAAAAGTACAAATGAATCCGGGTTATAGTGGGTTTATATTTGTTTTTTTAAAAATATAAAAATACAGACTGTAAGGAAATATGTACACGGATAATGAATATATATTGGTTTATTGAATGACAAAGGAGAATAATTAGAAAATATGCCACAATGTAAAATAAGATAATAAAATATAAATTCAATTATTTGTACCATAAAGTAGAAAATTTGAGGAGAAGTGTACCTCATTTCCCAGGGTTTATTAACTTAGATATAATTCATTTCAAAGGAAATAAAAAAATGTATTGAAGTTTTTAATGAGGTTGAATAAAGTGATTAGTTTATTTATGAAGAGAAAAGATGTATAAGCCTCTTATTGCATATTGTATAAAAATCATATCCTAAAAAAGAAAGCCTGAAACCTCTGTTCTTTGTTAGAAAGACAAGATAATACTCTGCTCAAATAAAAGAAATCCCTTTTTATCACCACAACAACCTTCTAGTTGTTTAGTCAGCTTATTTATTGCTGTATTCAAAATACCTGTTCTCCCTAAGTGCTGAGGCTGTCCTTGAAACTGTGATCCTCCTGTCTAAGCTTCTCAAGTGCGAGTATTACAGGTATGTGCCATCACACCTGGCTCTGATTTCTTATTCTTTTGAAAATGCTTAATTTTATAATAAATATTGATAGTGATTGCTATTATTAAATATTGCCCAATAACTATTAACTTTAGATATTTGTGCCATATAATAATCAGATTCCAAATTCTAAATAAAAAAAAAACTATTATGACTTCTTTTACATGTAAATATGTTTGAGTCATCCTACAACTAGGACTTCTGTAGAGACCACCTTGTAACAATTTATTCCCTCTTCTTTTTTTTTTTTTTTTTTCTTTTTGAAGTATGGGTGATCAAACCCAGGGCCATGCACATGCCAAGCAAGTGCTAGTCTACCACTGAACCACAACCCCCGGACCTATTTCTTCATTTTAAAAAGGTGGCATATTAAAAATAATTAGGAGCCGGGCGTGGTGGCTCACGTTTGTAATCCCAGCATTCGGGAGGCTGAGACCGGAGGATCCGGGTTCACGGCCAGCCTCAGCTGCCTAGTGAGGCACTCCACAACTTAGTGAGACCCCGTTTCAAAATAAAAGAATAAAAAACAGGGCTGGGGGTGTAGCTTGGAGGTAGAATGCTCCTGAGTTCAATCCCCAGTACTGCAAAAAAAAATAAAAATAAAAATAAATAATTAGGTATATTTTACATTCCCCAGATAGATGATTTTGCTCAACACTGTTAGAAGAGCTGTCTTATTGTTATTTTTCAGAGGAAGAATTTCAACCTTCTTAGGTTAATTTTACATGGATAAAAAGTGTTATATATAAAAATTTGTTTCAGTTTTTATTATTGGTAGTAGACAAAAATATATTTGTGGTCTTAGGTTGACAAAATTATTGTTGATAAATTAATTTTAATTAATTTCTTCATATTCAAATATTCATTTAATTTTTTACAAAAGATTGATATTAGTGATACCCCAAAGGCACCTTAAGCTCTGGAAATTTATTAATGCCTTCATTCTATCAACACGGCAATTTGTCAAATCCTTATAATTTTTTTTTATGTATTAGACCTCAATCAAACAGATCATTCTCTTCTATTCTAGTATTATTGGATACTATTATAAAATAACTTCAGATATTAAGTCTTAACATTCACACAAAGCTTTCTGCCTTCTGTTTTCATTAATCTAAAGCATCTGCTATGAGACAAAAATTTTAAAATATAAATTGTTCTAGAAGAAACATCACTAGAGTATCAGTGAAGGACTGTGTCACATAGAATGGACTATTGCTGTCACGGGAATAATACTCCTGGATCAGTCTTCCCAGATTATTACCTCAGGTTCATTGAAAAGACTGAGTCAGGACCTCCACAATAATTTTGATGTAGAAGCAGGTAACTCTATGGGAGTGGGCTGCTTAGGAGTGGACTGCTTAACTCATACTCAACGGAAAATAACTCATCACTTGGAATTCTAGTCCATTTCTGCTGCTATAGCAAATACCTGTAAATGTAGAGTGATTTTGTAAACAATTTACTGTTTTATGACTATGTAATCATTTACATAGGTTTAATGAACATATATTTTCTTTCTCCCCAGAATATAATTGGATTAGTGATATATATATTTATATATAGATATATATATTAGTATATATTATATTTTTATAATATTTATATTTATATATAAATATATATCACTAACATATATAGTGATATATATATATACTAATATATATAATATATATATAACTCTGATCGAGCCAAAAATCTTAATTAACTGGGTCAGATAAGTCCACTCTTAAGAAGTGGGGACTATGTTTCATATGTAGAAATGAGGCCTACATATTCCTCCCAGGAAATACTTCTTGATTCCTGCCCCATGTCATATGAAGTCTCAGCCTACCAGGCAATAAAGATGACTTCTGGTAGGACACGATCACTCACAAGAACCAGGATGACGTATGTGCAGTTATGGGGTCTACAAGAGAAGCCTGGCGGCAACAAGTTAGCATAATATTGACTCTTAATCTTAGTAAAATTAATAGAAAAAAATAAAATTATTCTGTGACATGAAGGTTAATTACAGGATTATGTCTTTTAAATATCTCCTGATAAAAGTTAAGTATTTATTTATTTATTTATTTATTTATTTTGCAGTACTGAAAATTGAACCCAGGGGCATACTACCTCCAAACTACTCCCCCAGCCCTATTTTTTTATTTTTTATTTTGAAACAGGGTCTCACTAAGTTGTGGAAGGCCTCACTAAGTAGCTGAGGCTGGCCTTGAACCTTCATCCTCCTTCTTCGCCTCCCAAGTACTAGGATTACAAGCTTGCACCACCCCCGGCAAAAGTTAACTTTTAAGGCTTAGTGTTTTGCAGCTGTAGATTTTCTAGTTATGCCAAAAAGAGATCAAAATCTTTGTAATAAGTTGTTCATATGAAACCCAATAGCAAATTAACAATATTAAAACAGGAAGTCATTAAGTGAATTATGTGATCAAAGTGGTAACTCATTGACAAACACTTGACCCTCAGGAAAGGTGGTAGAAGCAAAGCTAATCCTTGTCACTGCCCCAATAGTACTAAACACTTCACATGCCACAGAAAAATAAATACTTCATGTTCTGGGAAAAATAAGCAAAAATAATAAAAATCCTAACTGGTTTTCATTCCCCAAACAATAAAAATTTGAACATTTCAAACTAACCTGGATTCCCTGAAAAAAACAATTTTGTCCCTGGTATTTTCTATGCAAATGTTGAAGATGTATTTTAGCCTGAGTGTATATAACAATCATGCCCCAAAGATACTATTTTCCACTTTCAACAGATTGATTTGAACTCAGAAATCTTTCTGATTTCACAGAGTATTTTCTTTTGAAATGCTTGATATTGTAATATTTGTTGAACTAGTCCTTCTACTTTACAGTGAGCTTTTTTTTAACCTTTTCTAAATGTATATTTTAGTATGATTATTACTACTTTACAAACTATATATTAGTAGAAAGCCAGGCAAACAAATACACACATGAATATTATTACAAATAGAGCCACAATCTGTGGAGGACAATCCGAATATATAAAAAAAAAAAAATGGCAAAACTAGTCAAAATGAATTAAATGTGACGTACAATTAGGTGCCAAATGAGTGGTTTAGGAATGCAAGAGGATGTAGATAAGGTATAAATCATTAAGGCTAAATGATTGGGCAACTCTTCTGAGAAACAGTCATTTTGCTGCTAGGCAGAGTTAAGGTAGGTAGAGAAAAAGGTCTCAAAATGGCAGAACACAAATTAAAGCACAGAATATTAAAGCACTAATTTATCTCCTTGCCGAATGGTTAATATTTTACTTGACCTCCCCACCCCAACACATATCTTTCTATGATACCTAAAACCTCACACAAAAGGAGACAATTCTTATGAAGAAGTTATAGAGGTCAAAAATAAAAAGTCATACCACTTCCAGGAAGTCAGGAGTTACTAAATCTTCAAGGAATTTGGAAAAGGTCTTCATTTATTATTAGACAAGGTGAAGTTAAATTTATTACTGACTACTTGAAGTAATAAAAATTGTTCAATATTTTTTAAAATAAAATGACACATTCTCCAAACATGATCAGATGTTTACAATGGGAGCAACATAATCACATTTTCTCCCCTCTGCTAAGACCAGAGAGTCAGGGCATGCTCGCTGTCCATCCCATGTGATATTTATTTTACTATTGACATTGCCTGGTAAGATTTTTTTCTTGTAGATACTCTACTGCCAGGGGATTGGTAGTGTAAGTTGAGTTCATGTTGTTTTCCTATATGCTTAATTTTTAATGACAAGTCTCTAAATTACCAGATTGTGTCAATTACCCCTCCAAGAAATCTAATTTTGTTAATGAAATTACTTGCTTGGAAGAGAAACATAAGCATTAATTTTAGTTTAGCAGTTTCTCTTTGAGCTGCAGCAGGTGCTATTTGATTAAATTGCCAGCACTTGATAAAAGAGCTTATTGGTCCTCACACTCAAAACAAATCAGTACAGTCCCTGCTGCTCTGTAGCCAACCATGATACGGGGCGGGAGATTTGGAAAACAAATTTTCCAAACTCCAATAAAGCACACAGTCATTGTTGAAAAGAATAAACATACTCTTGATTTTTTTCAGTTATCTCAAGGCAACAACTTGTAAGTACTAAAGGAAGTGAAAAAAAGGAAAATTGTCCATGACAGTTCAAGAGCAAAGCACAGTTTTCGGGGAATACCACTTTAAATCACTCTACAATGTAACTTTTACTTGAATCATCAAGATGAGTTTCTATTTATTATTTTCACTTCATTTTACCAATAGGAAGCACATGATATAATCCATGTTCTAATTTTTAAACCTCAAAATTAAGAACTAAATCCTTATATTTTCTGAATTTGACTGGATTTTTCTTACTTGAGACAATTATCTAAAATGTCCAGCAGACTAAATAGAGTTAGTAGGTAAAGGAATTGTGAATAAAATAATAATTACCACAGTACACCTTCAAATGTGGCAAAGTCATATATACAACTATTTACCAATTTCAAATATCTATGAGCCAAATGATTCACTCTCCGAGTAGTTATAAGATGTTCAAAGATGTTCAGCTTGTGTGTGTGTGTGTGTGTGTGTGTGTGTGTGTGTGTGTGTGTGTGTGTGTTGGAGATTGAACCCTGGGAAATTCTACCTCTGAGTTATATCCCTAACTCTTTTTTTTTTTTTTTTTTGAAACAGGTTCTTGCTAAGTTTCTGGAGTTCTAAGTTGCTAACCTCAAACCTGCAATCCTCCAGTCTCAGCCTCCCAAGTACTAGGATTATAGGCATGTACCACCACACCCGGCTGGTGTTCAGTAATTTTTTTTTTTTTTTCTGTACTAGGGATTGAACCCAGTAGCATTCTACCTCCGAGCTACATCCCCAGTCCTATTTTTTATTCTTTATTTTGAAACAGGGTCTCACTAAGTTGTGGAGGGCCTCACTAAGGAGCTGAGGCTGGCTGTGAACCCGGATCCTCCTGTCTCAGTCTTCCAAGTACTGGGATTACAAGCATGTTCCACCAGCCCATTTCAGTAATTATTTTTTAAATGTGCCCTTATTGATTTCAAATTCATTTTAAAGATATGAAACAAACCATTTTTTATAAAATGAAAACTTCATATGTGACCACTATTAAATTTGGAGTAGTCAGTGGTAAAAGGGCAGAGCCCCAAAGAGGAAGATAAGGCCCTCTTATCTTCCATGTTATTTTCTTTTATTTTTCTTTTTTTAATTTTTAAGTATTTTTTTACTTTCATTGGTGCAAATTACTTTTCTAATTATATTAAAAGTGTTCTTTCAGTGATAATAGAGACTTTCTAATCACAGAATGTTCTGCCTTTTCACTATCTTCGCACTCTTTAAAACTCCTGCACCATTACAAAGTAATACCTCTGTTTGAAATAACATATTATTTGGCCTCTATTATTGAATTATTATTGAATTACAGCATATATCTTCAATCACTCTTTCTCTTCTTCCTTGACATGTACTTTTTTTTTTTTTTTTTTTTTTTTTTGCGGTACTGGGGATTGAACTCAGGGGCATTCTACCTCCGAGCTACACCCCCAGCCCTATTTTTTATTCTTTATTTTGAAACCGAGTCTCACTAAGTTGCGGAGTGCCTCACTAGGTAGCTGAGGCTGGCCGCGAACCCGGATCCTCTGGTCTCAGCCTCCCGAATGCTGGGA
>PVLC010001797.1:83521-93996 GCA_004027655.1 Graphiurus murinus | reverse complement strand
ACTGTTTTTTAAGATTGTTTTTTCCCTTGGCCCTCTCCTAGTAGATGGATGCAATCAGTCTTGAAATTTTATCAAATCTAACATCCCAACTGAATAACCCAGGGAGTGTAGTGTGAAATCCTAAGAATCTTATGAATTATCTACTTGGATATTCTGCAAAAGCCTTGAACCCAAAACTCTGTATAAGTCAAAGGCATCATTCCACTCCTCCCAAACCAGCTCTTCTAACTTTGTATTAAAGATATTGAAATTCTCCCCGGCAACCAGATTCTAATCTCGGAGTTTCTTCCTCTCCCACTACCTCCTATCAAAAATCAGTCACCAATCCTATAAACTAAAGCTCCATAATATTTTCACATTCATCATTGTCTTCCAGTTTAATTGTTACCACCATGGTTCTGGGATTTATTACTTTTTTATCTGAACTACTATAATAAAATCCTAATTTATTCTAGCACACTTTAAGTATTTTGCTCCAGCTCCCCCTTTCCTTATATTTTCAACTAATCACCACCAATGTCAGGCAAATCTTCACTTTGATTTAATATGTGTTTATGAATAAGAAACTTGCAGCAAAGAGAAATTACCATGTGGGCACAGCAGCTGGATATCATGATATATGCTACATATTTAATTACATATACTATCTCATTTAATAATTTAAAACAAATTGGGAGGACATACTTCGTTGTCCATGCAATATCTATTTCTCTCATCCTCCTTCCATAGAGAACCCTGATGTTATTTAGGTCACTGACAACCCTATCCCCAAAGGAGAAGTCTAATTAATCAATGCTGGTCAGCTTCAGAATTTTTCTGGCTACTGTTGTTGGACAAAGGGTGATTGAGCATCCTAAAATGATTCATAGGACAAAGGGAAGAAGCTGTGTTTCACAGCCAAGAAACTCTCTTTCTCCCTTTAGATAGTAAAAGGAGTGCCTTGCCCAAACTACCCTATCCACCCATTTGAGTTCAAGGAAAGAGTCAGAAATAATACAGACAGAAGGGATAAATAGGAGTGTCAGAGAATGACACATTATTATTGTTTTAATTCAGGATGCCCCCCACAAAGCTTGTGTGTTACAAGTATGGTCCTCAGTGCAGCAAGATTCAGAGATGGGGCTTTTAGGTAGTGATTAGATCATCAAGTCTCTGACCTCATCAAGTAATCAATTCACTGATAGCTGCATGAACTACTGGAAGGTGGGACCTCCTTGTTGGAGGACATAGGTCACTGGGGGTGTGTTTTGGAAGGGTTTATCTTCTTCCTTGCTTCTCTCTCTCTCTCTCTCTCTCTCTCTCTCTCTCTCTCTCTCTCTCTCTCTCTCTCTCTCGCTTCCTTGGCTACCATGAACTGAGCAGCTTTCTTCTACCACCGTCTTCCACCATCATGTTTCTGCCTTGAATCAGAATGCTCATTGACTGAATGGCAGAAGCCATGAACCAAATAAACCTTTCTTCCTCCAAATCATTCTTGTCATGTATTTTGGTCACAATCACACAAAGCTGATGACCGTACTCTCTGAATAATACCTCCATCTCCCTGGACTTCTTGGTACTTTAAGGTAATGTCTTTCCTTATTTGTTGAAACCTTTCAAGTTGGATTTCATAGACAAAAATCTGCCTATGAACTATCCCATAATGTAGAGATAGGGTCAGATTGGCCCAAGTTTACATAGCTGGTTGCAATAGAGTCAAGATTTGCTTCACTACAAAGAACTTGCTTTTTCCATATTATTTAATTAAGATTTTAATCTGTTCAAAGCCTGTAGAAATTTTTGATACATTACTATTGCATGCTATCATAAGTGCTTTTATGGGTATTAACTCATTGATTTCATTAAATAATCCTTTAAGGCCCATGCATTATCATCATTTTAAAAAGATTTAAAGAGGTTAAATTATTGTCTAAAAATAAAAAAACAAGTAATGATTAGAACAGAGAATTGAACCAAAGTATTCCTACTCCAGAACTCTGCTTGTAGTCACTAAGCTCACACATTTCCTTGCATGTGCTTTTTGTATATGCCAATTCTGAAAACTCAGGTACACTATATATTTGTAAGAAAAGTTGTGAGCACCTACTGCATGAGAATGTTGGCTTACAGTAGCAATTTCAGAGGGAAACTGGCAGGAGCTTGGATTTGGATGGAGGGGCTAGTTGAATGGAAATACTGGATCTGAAATGAAATTATCTTTTGGCTGAAAAAGAGGCAGTTCCCTCTCTCATATCAGGGGTGAAGCCTGGTAGTGCTGTTGGCAGTGGAAGCCCTCAAAGAAACCTGCACATATAGTTGAGTTTGAATTTGCAATGATACCCAGAGACCCAGGAAAAATACAATAAGGAGTCCTCCATGAGACCAGAATTAACTCCAAACTCCTTACCATAGAATTTATAATCCACTTCCAATCTACTTTCCCAACCCCATCTCCATCTCTCCAGGCTTCTCTTGCACATGTTATCTTCTCCACTTGAACTTGGGTGATCAAAGCTGTTTTATATTAGTACTGATAATTCTTTCACAGAGAAATTTAACTTGCTTATAGATAATCTTAAAAATACAAGTGGCAGCTATTTACTAGAAATAGCAATAACCTCAACAGTTGGGTGTCTTTGTAATAATGCAATGGGACATATGGCGAGGGTGATGCTAGAATCCTAGAAAACGAGGTTAGCTCTGCAGGAAACTCTGTTTTATATTTTTTTAAAAAAGCTCTGTTAAACTTCTACTCAACTAACAAATGAAATGAAGTTCCTATTTGTGCTCTATCATGGAAATGTGAATGATCTGTCCTTGCTCCTAAAGAGAAGCCAGGGACACAAGTTAAATAGGCCTGGCAGAGCTTCACACATCTATAATTTAATAAAGGAACTAGAGAATAACAACTATAGGTTTTATACCAAATTCTCAATGTTCTTCAACTGTGGACACAAAATAACCCCACCTTTCAAAGATTCTGTTTAAAATGATGTGTTAAGAATAAGTGAAATGTAATTTATTATCTTTCTTCAATATAATTTATTATCTTTCTTCAATAAGTTGATTATTAAAGTTCTGTTTATCACTGGAATAATAAGCCTTAACAAAAGGTAGTGTTCCATTTCTTTTGAGAATTAGAAAGTTCCAACTGAATAAAAGAAACATGGAGTATTCTTCTTCTTTTTCAACTGTCATTAAGAAATTGGGGAGACCATTAACAGCAAAGATTAATAACATTACATATCCAGTGAAATACATCTGTTTTCAAATTGCTATCAATCTGAATTATTTGCTGTATCCCCAGAAAATCAGGTGCTTTAAAATCCCTCCAAACACCATGAGGCATAACAGAGAGAGATTTCAGAGAAAAATAAGAACAATATCTGGTGTGATCTGCAAGTTTTGCACGATACACTAAGTTTCTCTGGCTCCCAACAGGAAGGTAATTCATGTTGCATATGGCATTGCAGTGCACTAAATTTTATTAATGGAAACCTATTATCTATCCAGTTGGAGAAATAGAGAGGGCAAATAGGTTAAAATTTTTCTCTTAACTATTAATTAATGTGCCTCAGGTGGTCTCCTTCCCATTAATTTCATTGTACTACAAGAAAATGTAGCAAGAGCAGCTGTACATGTTAAATAGCACAGTGCTGCTTGCAAAATACTACAAGACAGAGACCCGAATGTCTCCCTGTAAATCAATAATAATAACACTACTATCAGGGAAGAATTTGTTCAACACTGCCCATAACAGAACATATGTTGTGGCTAATTCTACAAGTATCTATGTTTCTATCTAGATTGGCATTTATGTTAAAACAGTAAGATCAATAAGATGTCTTACACTTAAATGTGGTCTACCCCAAAAGTTATAGTAACAAGAACATAAATTAAAGTATACAAATAAAATCCAAATTAGGTTGATTTTACTTTTGTTTAGGAATACATGAATATTATTGGAAGTTTTAAAAGATAGAACATTTATCAACTTGCTTTATTAACCCAGAAATAGCTTGCAGAATAAAGATGTGTTTGAAAACAATGAGGACACAGTTTCAAAAAAGAAGGGAATTTATTGCTCAAGTAATTAGAAAAATAAGAGCTAAGGGCAACTTCCAAGATGGTGGGGATTCAAAAATTATCATATTTCACTTCCTCTGCTTTTGTGTTCTTTTCTCTCCTTTTATGCATAGATGGCTTTCTCCATTTGTAATTGCATATGGATGTATATATTCTGACAAACAAAAAGAGAATGGTTGGAGTTAGAGAGAAGCAATTTACCAAAGGAAATTGTGTGTGTGTGTGTGTGTGTGTGTGTGTGTGTGTGTGTTTGTGTGTGTATGTGTAGAAGGGATACCATTACAAGAGCAAATGTTAGTAGGAACCCAAAACAATAGAAATACTCCACATCAGTGTTTCTCACTGTGGTCTCCAGACCAGCAGCATCTGGGATATGTTGGAAATGCAGACCCTCCAGACCTACTGAGTCAAAAATCTGGGATTGGAGTCTAGAAACCTGTTTTTATAAGCCCTCTAAATGATTCTGATGCCTGCTAAGGTTGAAGAAACACTGTTCTACATAAAGATTCTATATGTTCATCATCAGCATACATGCTGTACACCCAATTTAGGTACCCATGTGTACCATAAATTGCATAGATTTATAATAGAGCTCATCATAATCTTATAAAATTGTTAATCCTCTGATATTTCTGTTCTGAATTCATGCCCCCACAACCCATCTGGAAACTTGAGATTCATCCTACAGCTCTCCTACCCTAACTTCTACTTACAACAAACTATAAAATCCTCCCTGTTGATCTCCTGTATGTTTATATCAGTCTCTCTACTGATCTTGCTGGCACCTGTCTGTCCCATAACCTCAGATTCATTTCTGCTTTTCAAATGAAGTTCTATAATTAAAGCACAAATATGGCAATGTCTGTTAAAGCATTTGAAATGCTTACAGACTAAAGCCTAGAAAAGAAATCACACACTGTTTAGCTGAGACACTACCTGAGCTTATTTCTTCTCCCCAGTTAAGCTTCAGAGTTATGTAAAATTCCCAGCATCTTATGTTAAAAAATTGTGCTGTTTAGATATGTATTTTGAAGGGAATGGGCCCTCAACTTTCATAAAATTCTTGTTGACCCAAAAAGCTTCAGAAATATGGATTATAGTAGACAGAGGAGAAAAGTAATCTGGGTTGTCAGTTATATGTCTGTGGTTGAGAATACCTTGAGACAAAGTGAAGACTAATCTAATGCTGCATTCAATATGAAGCCCTTACTGTGCTTTTTAAGGGAGCTATGATATTGGTGAGCTGCAATATGTGGAGGCTGTGCAGAATAAATCTTCATGAAAAATATTTCTCACAAAGGCATAAACACAATAATCCTACTTGATTAAACTTATGCTCATTGTTTCTTGAGAATCTTGATGGTGAAGCTGGAAAACAAACAAATAAACATTGATTTAAAAGATTTTATTTAAGCTTGGCATGGTGGCTCATGCTTGTAATCTCAGCACTTGGGAAGCTGAGACAGGAGGATTGCATGTCCAAAGCCAGCCTCAGCAACTTAGTGAGGTCCTCAACAACTTAGTGAGACCCTGTTTTTAAATAAAAAATAAAATAGTTCTGGGGATATAGCCCAGAGGTAGAAGGCCCCTGGATTCCATCCCTAGTATGACAAAAATAAATCAAAGGTTTTACTTATTGTATTTAATCTGAAATTAGATGTGGTAGAGAGATGGGGCAAGGATTCCTATAGCTATTTGAGAGTCTACTTAGCATATTTTCCATTATATCTCATTATTTTTAACATCCTACAGTTACTACCTCTACTATTCTTAGTAGTAGATGTGTAACCCAATCATGACCTATTATTTGACCAATTCCTCTATTGTGAATGCTTAACAAACAAGCAGAGCCAAGCAGAGACTTTCCCTAAATTGGTAAGTAGGTATCAGAAAGTTCTTTTTCAATGGGGTTTGCTAAGACAATGTCCTGTAAACCTAAGGCTGACAATAGCAATAGAGAGAACTTGTCAGAAGGAGAAAATGGAGTCAATATTGAAATAAGGAAAAGCTGTAACAAGTAAAGCTGAGAGAGCAGAAACCCTGATGGCATGCCATGAACTTCTGGACCTTGAGATTTATCTTTTGCAGGTCAGATTTACCTTGGACATTCTAGTTTGTCACCTAACTCGTTTTCTTTTATTGCTTGAAGTATGATAAGTAGAATCATGTGCAACAGAAACAAAACTGTCTAATGTAGGTGAACTCTGATTCTTCTCTTGTCCCCTTTCTCTCTGGGACAGATCCCAGGTATGAAGCTCAGACAAACCCCTTTGTCCTAGAGAAGTTCATACTTTAGGAGGGATGAAGGCTCCAAGATGAAGTACTTTCTTGGTGACACTTAGAGACCATAATTTGTACATGATTTTTTTTGCTCAAATTTCAACAAATGAAATTTCAACAAATGAAATTTCAACAGAGAAAATGTAGTTAAGTATGCTATCTGTGCTGAATACAAAGCACCAAGGAAGCATAGGGTGACAGAGGCAGTGAAGGAGCTTCAAAATTGCCAGCAATTATCTGTTGGTACTTGCACGGGACTGGCTCCAGGAACCCTTGGAGGATTCTCAAATACCTTATACAAATGGCAAAAAATTCACATGTAACCTACACACATGCTCCCAAATACTTTAAATCATCTTTAGATTACTTATAGTATCTAATAGAATGTAAATGCTGTGTAAATTGTCATTATCCTGCATTTTTGCTTGTATCATTTTTATTTTGTATTTATTACTTTCTGTGCTTTTTATTTCCAAATATTTCTGATACACAGTTGTGTTGGAAATAACTTTTCATGGCATCAAGAAAAGGCATGTATTTGAAAATTTCTTGGCAAGGCAATTTTACTTTTTTGCAAAAAAAGGTGTTCCCAGGTGTTCAAGAGATAGCACACCTGAGGAAGAACCTGTGGATCTTATATCCCTAAAGAAAACCTCCCCCTGCACTGAACTCTTATTGGTGGGAGTTACTGCTTCACATTCTTCCCAGTCAGCTACAGGGGAAGATGGGGGAGGGTCAATACCTACAATCTCTTAAGATATGCTAATTTTGTGAAGGAATCTAAGTCCCTATCAGATTACAAAATGGTAGTTTAAATCAAGCTATTCTTTTGACGGAAAACATGCAATTATATTCTCATAGTTGAATCTGCAGATGTGGGACCTATGCATACAGAGAGCTGACTGTACCAGTTCTGTTAACTTGGACTAATTATTTAACCTGCTAAGTAAAAATGTCCTCATAGCTAAGTAAATATGATGAAGGATAGAAGAAATAAGTAGGTAGAAAGGAGACAGGAAGGGGAAGAAAAATACAACTTTAATATAAAAAACCTGGAACTGAAGTGCTTCAGCCTCTACTTCACAAACCGGTTCTCTTTCCCAGGCCTGATTCTCCCAAATTCTTGGGAATCTATAAATCTTAGAGTTAACTAAAAGGAAGTATAATTGCCCTGTGCATTGATAGCAAGACAGGTACAATATTTGAAAAACCTACAATTTAGGACACTCTCCAGCTTATCCGTCAATCAGCTAATGAGGACCCCAATCAGCCTTGAAGACCCTAAGACTGACCAGACCACCAGACCACCAGGAAGCACCTTGGGACTACTGGACTGAGATCATCCATCCTAGACCTGACCAGACTAGTCGACCACCATAAACTGCCTGGGGGACTACAGGACTGAAATCATCCTCACATACCTCTTCTAACCCACCCATCACGAAAGTCCCCTATGAGAAGACAGCTATGAACTCCCCAAAATTCCATTCTTCATCTTGAGGTGGCCCGCATTCTCTCTTGAATGTGTATTTCTTCCCTTTCCCCCCTTTTTCCCCAATAAATATCTGTCCATGTCTCTGACTGGTGTGTGCTGAAATTCTTTTCTGTAGTGTTAACCAAGGACCCTGCAGATCCTAAGTTTCTGAGCTGAGGATTCACCCCAACAGATTTACTACCTTTCACATAGGATTATATGGATAAATTAGGTGAATAATGCAGGCTATCGCTGTGTCTGCCACATATTTGCACTCAGTAAATATTCTTTGTCACAGACACATATAGCCAAATAGAAGACAGAGCAATGGTCTTTGCTCAAGAAGCACTGTGAGTTACACAGAATGTTACTCATGAATTAAGTCTTGGGTAATCAGGATTTTGCCAGATAGAGTAAGGAGAACAGCATGAGTGGGCTGGTTATTGTTATTATTTATTTGCCTCTGCAGATCCATCTGTCTGTCTCTTTGCGAATAGAAAAGAATGACATATCCAGATTGCACTGTCCTGACTTCCTTGCCCTTTAGCTTCTGCTGGGATCAGCTACTGGTAGGTACTTTACTTACAGGATATGGGTAGGAAGGTCAGAAGGGAGTTCAGGGTATCTCTGTAGTTAGGCAACCTAATTCTCATGGCTACAGCTCTCTTCTGGTTAACTTCAGTCCTGGGGGTAGTAGCAGGTTTCCAGTAGGGCTAGTTAATGCGTGACTCAAGTTCCTTTGTTGGTTTCTTTATCTTTTCCCACCTTCAATCCTCTGCAGAATTAACCCCTTGAGTATGTACCTCTTTACTGCCAGTGTCCAGACATTTATAATGTACAAAGCATAGTAAGCAAAACTACATGGTATGGTTTATTACTTAAGTACCTCAGATTTCTACCATTTTCAAAGTAATGAAAATAAAAACCTTCTTTATTATCATTTTCCTGGATTCATCACCCTTTTTTCTCCTTTTCCCATCAAATTCAAGATTTTTAAAAGAAAAAGGTAGGGTTGTTACACTGAATCCTCAACTCTTGGCTGCTTTCAGGCTCCAATCGTCCCACCATCACTCCATGAAAATATTTTCCAAATGCTTGTAGCATCAGAGTCTGAGCTGTAGATATCTTTTGTCAGATTAAAAAAGTTCCCTTCAATTTATAACTTGCATGCAGAGTTCTTAATATTAATAGGTGTTGAATTTTATCAAATATTTCTTTGTATTTATTGAGATTATCATACCATATTTTGTAAATATGATTAGTTACATTGATTTATCCAGCAATACCACTTCTGGGTATCTACCCAAAAGAATGGAAACCAAACTATCAGACCGACGCATGTGTATCTATGTTTATAGCTGCACAATTCACAATAGCCAAACTATGGAAGCAGCCAAGATGTCCATGGACAGATGAATGGATTACAAAAAAACAGGATATGTACACAATGGAATTTTACTCAGCCATAAAGAAAAACAAAATCATGTTCTTTGCAGGGAAACGGATGCAACTGGAAAACATTATGTTAAGTGAGATTAGCCAGTCTCAAAGAGTAAAGAAGCATATGTTCTCCCTAATATGCGGATGCTAGGGAGAAGATGGGACATAAGAGGGTCTCCAGATGAAAAAGGAGAGACCCTCGATAAGCAAAAAAGTTGATTTAACTGAAGGGGATGGAGGGGGGGTGACACCCTAATGTATATCAAGGTCACTCTCTAAAGTGAACTTGAGAGGGAGGGAGGGCAAGGGAGCGGGGTAGGAATTTGGAGAAGGGGTTAAATGAGAAATGTGTGCACATATGTCATTATCAATTTGTACCTAATAAAGATGTATGCTTACAATGCACAAATTAAAAAAAATAAATAAACTTTCCTTGAATTCCTGGAAAAAAATCACTCATTTGTTTGTTCACTTTATATCTAGCTGAGTTCCATTGGCTATGATTTTTTTTTAGTCCATGTTCATTAAGAACATTGTCCTAGAATATCTTTCTTACTGTTCTTTTCAGATTTGAGTATCAGGATTATGCTAGCCTCCAAAACTTAATTGGGAAACTCCTCTTACATTCTATTATTTTGGATTATTCACTAAGTATTTTTCTCATAAAGTTTCTTCTCAAACATTTTCCTATTTCTAATTTAATGTCCATCCCTCAAATTTTAGATTTTTTTAAGGTTTTACTTATTGTCATAGTGTGCAGCAAGACATATCAGAGTAAATGTTTATAGATTGAGTCTAGAATATAAAGAGATTTATATTTATCACTTGTTACATACATTTTAAGTAGAAAGAAAATAAAATCTATGGAATCTAATGTGATCTAAGATGTTTGTCTGAACTTCATTTCCCCCATCACTGTTAGGTTAGTTTATCTAAAACAAAATTCCAATCTCTCTCAAAAGTCGTCATAAGCCACTTATTGCCCTCCATAGTGAGACTGCATGTGGCCCACGTTTTTGTCTCCTCCCTAAATGCCTTTCCATTTTCCTCTGCTTCATTTCTTTCACATTCAATTCAACCTAAAGACTTCTCTCCATGAAGTCTTAAGAACTCCTTTAGCTCAGAAGGAATGACAGCTCCTCCTTGGGTCCCTCACATTGTAGCCCTAGACTGATCATGATTAACAGAAGCTATTTTACATTTGTCTCTTATAATT
>PVLC010001797.1:6573-83421 GCA_004027655.1 Graphiurus murinus | reverse complement strand
TCCTCCGGTTTCAGCCTCCCGAATGCTGGGATTACAAGTGTGCGCCACCACGCCCGGCTTATAATTGCTACTTAATGACAAGTTTTATTGCCTCTCCCAAACCCAACTAAACTATTGAAGAGTACCTGTTTATTTCCTTCTGGATCCATTTCAATGTCTTTTAATTTTCATACTATAAAAAAGCTATTTGTTGAAGTGAATTGAGTTGAAATTGGTATGGATGATCCACTATGTCTGGTTATTCTAATACATATGTCCTCAACAATCTTTTTTCTTTTTTATGGTATTTTAATTTTAAATGCTGCTCCTAAAGCAGATAACTTAAGAAAATGTGTGAATGGAATATAATGGAATGTAGATAAAAATTCCTACGAAAATAAAGTGTTGGAACTGAACATTCAATTAGTAACTTCTAATAAATCCATGAGCCTAAAAACGTTATCATAAAATTCTATAGTAACTTCTTTGTGCTTTTTGTATTTTTCCAGTGTTTATTTTTTCCAAATGTTTATTAGCTATTCCAGATCTTGATGAGAGGAATAAAAAAATAAAAATAATTAAAGTCATGTCTTACAAAACTCTTTTCAGTCTGTAATTTGTAATCTATAGTGAAATCCTCCTATTCTTATATTGGTTTTCTAGTAAGGAAGAAAATGATAAGCAAGCAAACTACAACAAAAGAACTGTGAAACTTCCACCAACAAGGTGTGATTAAGGCTTAGTTCTGAAATACAGACTCAGCAGTCAAATCATCAAAGCATAGCCCATGAAGTCAGGAAGAGAGAGCATGGTATTTGTAAATCAATAACACATCACATTGGTTCTACTTTTGACAAAAAAAAAATTCTAGTGGTTTTGCTTAAAAGTGGAGTTAAATACAAAAATAAAGGTAGAGAGAAGACCAAATTTTACTTGTGCTACTTAATTTTTAGCTTTTTAAAAAAATAATGTTTGAACACCGAAAAAGCTAAGTATGAGAATGCCAACTGGACTTAGCCACCCACATCATCTCAGTAACAGGGGTAGAGATACCTCTCAGCTAAAGTTAGTACTTTAGTTTTCATGGCCATGGCTGAAAGCTGTTGCCAGGTGAGTTGAAGTCCCCGCATGCTTGCTGATCTTTCTTCCACATAACTTACTTCAACACCTTCCTAGAAAATGCTCCCAACACTGCTTCTTTGGGACCATATTCTATGTTTTCCAAATTTTATTCTCCCCTTTACTTCTAAAACACTGTCTGAAAATACATTTGTCTAGCCAATGTGTATATCAAAATAAAATAAGACTTATCAAATATGATTATAATCATATCCAGTTTAAACTCAAACCATAACAGGTGGACACAAAATCCTTTCTTCTAGTTTTTAAAAATACCTTGCACAGTGTCATCATTTCTGGTTATCCTACTATGCAGTCACACACTAGACATTCTTATTCATATAAACTATAACTTAACTACCCAATGATCAGCTTTTCCCCATTCCTCTCTCCCCTTCTTCCCCAGTCTCTGGTAACCACCACTCTACTCTTAATCTTTATGGTACCAACTGTTTTATCTTTTACATGTGAGTGAGGTCATATAGTACTTGTCTTTCTTGGTCTGGCTTATTTCATTCAACATAATAGTTTTCATTCATGTTATCACAAGTGACTGGTTTTAATATTTTTGTGACTGAATAGTATTCCATTGTGTTTATACATCATAAAATGTTTTAATTTAAAATGAGGACATATTTCTTGAGAACATTTCAAGAAAAGCTTCGTATTACAAGAAAGAGGCATAGCCTACTAGAAAGATCTTTCCCTAGAAGTACAGAGACTAGGTTTTTCACCATCATAGTACTATTTTTTAACCAAATGAAGTTGGTAATATTTGAAAATTTGCACCTACAAGTACATCAGTCTCATAGGATTCAACCTAATAGTTAAATAATCTTGGTAAAGAGACTTTACTTTTCTTAGGTCTTAGATTACCCATCTATAAAATGAGAACTTTAGATCAATGTATATTTTTCCTGTCCCTTTCCCATCAACACACACCAGCATCAGGAATACCTATCCTGACACACAATGGTTTGCAATGGGGACAGAGAGAGAGAAACCACATATTCTCTCTCCTATGGACAGAATGTCTGATATGATCCTTTATTCATTCTTTTTTCCTGGTCATTGGATTCAACAAGGAAGAATATTGGAATTGTTCCAGTGGACAGAGCTGTTCTCTGAGTGTCAGGTGCCGAAATTAGAGTCTAGTTAGTGTAGAAAATCCAGAAGAACAAGCACCATAATTATAATTTTAATCTATCCACTGGTATGCTGTGTGGCCTAATTTTTTTTTCTCTGCAGAAAATGTAAATCACAGTAGAATAAAAAGTAAGTCACAAGCTGCACGCATGATCACTTTGGCGTTCCATCACCTAGGTCACACAGGGACTAGGAATAAAGAGCAAGGCACAGGCCTAAGGAAACATGATAAAATGGAGAATCCCCCACCGTCCCCTAGGAAGCACAGAACTAACATGGAACTAGCTTTGTGAGGAGTCAGGTGGTAGTCACTTATGACATCGTTTCATAATTCCTGATTATTTTCTGTTTTTGCACAGGACTTATAGCTTTTTGAAATCATCTGCCATTGTATTCCAAACTCCTACCACAATGCCATCTTGCACTTGGTAGACACTAAAATTCCATCTTTTAAAAACATTATTATTATTATTATTATTATTATTATTATTATTATTATCCAATGATTTGAAGCTTTGCCCAAAAGCATTTGCAAAAATAATATAAGGTCCATATACCTTCACTAATGTGTCCTCATTTTAAATGAAAACCTTTTTATGATACATGCACATAATGAAATACTATTTAGCCACAAAAAATATGGAAACCAGTCATGAAGGAAACTGGAAATCATTATGTTGCATGAAATAAGCCAGACAAAGAAAGACAAGTACTGTGTGATCTCACTCATGTGTAAGAGATAAAACAGTCTCAGAAGTTGAGAGTGAGATGGTGGTCACCCAGTTTCATGTGTGGTTAACAGTTCGCCACGTTTACTTTATCATTCTCTTTCTATACGCCATTTTAGAGCGCGTGCTGTATACTTCAATGTGTATCCTCCCAAAAAAGGAAATTCTTTCATATAACTTCACTACACATAACAAATTAATATTATAATCTTTATTTATGGCCTGTTTACCCTTTGCTAATTATTCCAATATCATGTAGAGTAACTTTCCCAGTCAATACATATATTGCAGTTAATTTCTACTTTTAATCATCTTTAATTTTAGACAGATAATTTTTTGAATGAAAATCAAGGAGTATTTTTATCCTCTCGATTTTTAAAAACATTTAGTACCTTTGTTGTTAACACCAGAAATATCATAGACAACAGTGGAAAGAGAATGAGATTTGGAATGAAAAAACTTAATATCTAGTCTCCAGTCCCTGGATAGGTGAACTATCATAATTTTCTTAGCTACAGTCTTCTCAGTGGTAAAATGGTGCCCTCACTAGTACATTGTGAAGTATATTGTGAAATGGCTTTATAAATAGTGAGAAACTATCCAAGTATTTGCAATTTTCAGTTCTAACTAGCTATGTATTCCCTGATCATAAAAAAGATGGTGTAAAATATTCAAAGATAAAATACTAACGTTCATTCTCTGTACAAAATATGGGATGATTCAGGGAGGTTACAAGCATGACATATGAAGTCAGACATATAAAAATACAGTTTTATTATATATCTACTTTCCAAATATCAATTTATGATATAACAGTATTTTTGTCCATTTTGCCCATTCATCTGGAGTTCGTCACTGGTAGGAATCATTTATTTCTAACTCTTCCAGTACTGAATATCTCCTCATAAATGTTTGATGGAGGAAGAAAAGGATGAGGGGAGGGATGAGAGGAGGAAAAAGAAAGGAAGAAAGACTGGGTCAAGACTATAATTTAGTACATCAGATCAAGTGCTGTAATTTGAAGAACTCAGATAATGGCCTGAATCTGGGTGTCTCATGAGAGCCCATCTGTAAAACATCATGATACATGATACTGTCCACCTTTTTGACAGAAGGGCATAATATTAAAACTCTTATCAAACACCATGTACCATGTACATAAAGCTTCCATTCAGATTTTCATCATGCAAGGTGTATGTGAGCATGCTTTATGTATCTTTATATTACACACACCTGTTCCCAAAGTGATAAATCATATCATTGCTGATATTTCCTTTTCTTCTTCCACGTAGTACCAGATGCATGTGCACATATGATTCCAAGAGCCAAATTTCTTTGTTGGGAAAAACTAGTACTAGTGCATTGTGATGTTTTTTCTAATAAATTCACCCAAGAAGAAGGTCAATATCATTATTACTTATTTTATTTGGCATTTGGTTGAGTGGAATGGAGAGCTATCATTGAATTTGGAATAGAGGACTGATGTTTGTTTTGTGTTGCTGATTAAATTAAGGTGACTGTTATGCAGCACAGGTTGAAGTGTACAATTCGATATATTTTCATAAATGCTTCTCCTATCCTTCCATTGTCTCAGATCTTCAAGCTCCAGAGATTAGAGTGTTGATATCATTGAGAAACCATTCTTTTGCCCACCATAACTTTTTTCTGCAAACTCCAGTCTATGGTTAAATCTGTCCACACAATGAATACTACAAATACAAATAAATTTTAAATTATCACAAAATAATACAAATAAAATTCAGATGATAAATTTTTCATTTCTAGAATTTGATTTTTTTACAGTTTCCATTTCCCTCACAGTTTCTACCATTTGTTTGCTCATCATAATCTTCCTTTAAATTAAGTCCTCCTGACAGACACTTCAATGTCCTTGACTATTAATTGTCTACTAATTATCATGGTATATTGATTGTTTTTATTCTTGTTGCACATTTTCCCATATCTTTACATATCTAATGATTTTTATTGTATAATTGATTGTTACAGAGACTCTGGATTCTGTTATCTTCCTGTGAGAAGTGGTGTGTTTATTTGTTTATTTTCTTATAGCTTGTTAAACTATTGGCTGGTCATATTGAATTTTGAAGGTCTGGTTTTATCATTTGTTAGGGCAGATCTATTTTAGTTTTATTCTTAGCCTGAAGGTATATCCTTCATTCAGAGAACATAGAATTTACATCAACTTTGAAGAGTTCCATGGGTATTAATGGAAAGTCTGAGATGTTTTCCAAGCCCCTTTAATTTGGGAAGCTAAGAATCTGCCTCCGAGCTGACTCATGTGGCTATTAGCAGAAGGTTTCAGTTTCTCACTTATATGGACCTCTCCATGGGGCTTCTCATCATGTGTATTCATCCAGGTCCATAGAAGGCAAGTAGGCTAGGTGTGGTCATGCAATACAGAGGGCTAATCTCAAAAGTGGCATTTCATCATTTGTTGTGTTCTATTTACTATAAAATAACCCTGAAGTCTAATCTGCACTCAAAGGAATTGGAATTAGCTCAATCCTTTGAAGGAAGGAATGCCAACTAATTTGAAAACATATCTTTAATAATATGACAGGAGTTATAAGCACACAGATGATACTTAAAGTTTTAGGATTGGATGGGATCACCAAGGGAAAACTCGAGATAGAAAAATCCAAAATGTGGTTCCTGGATTAAACCAACAGTAAGAGGTAAAGAGAATAGAAGGCACAAATCAATGAGGTGTTAAAAGACCCTAATGAGATTGTTGGAAAACAAAAGGATTATAAGGTACCTGAAGGTAGAACAACAGAATATATTGTGTCCAGGCACCATGGCAGACATTACAATGACTTTGACTTTCTACTTTCTTACAGTTAGTCTCCTGACATTACTTGTACTTCACATTTTCTCTATAATTATATGCTATATGTGTGACTGGGCATTTTAAATATATCATTTCATCGTCATTATAAATCTAGAAGTTTTTTCAATATTTTACAGGTGAAAAATATACAGTTCAGAAAGCTAAATAATTTGCCCAAATTCACATAAATTGCAAACCCTATAACTAAACCATAGTTAGTCTAATAAAAAGCCCAAGTTAGGGTACCAGCTTTCAAAATATACATGAAACTGTGGTGAGCACTTTGTAATTGTTATCTCTGTCATCTATCATTATTTAGCTTAGCCATAGGAAAAATACAGTACTTATGAAAATTCGTCAATAAGTCTTAAGAATCCTGAAATAACTTTTTTAAATGAAAGGATTTACTCTAATTGTAGAACATGCAAACATATCTTATCAGCCCAATTAAGCATTATGCTTCTCCTTGTCAATTCCTATTGTATTTCTTTTTCCTTTTTATATCTACTGCTATTTTCATATTATCCATCCAAATAGCTTCCCAGTCTGTCTGTCTAAAATCCTTTCTATATATAACTGTCATATTAATCTTCTGAAATGCAAATATCATCCTGGTTTATCTATGCCCAGAAAATTTCAGTGACTAAATGGAACCAAGTTCAGACCTATGAATCTGGCATTCCTTTCTAATTTCACCTTATCCCAGCCTCCCGTACTCCCAAACGATGAATATTTTATGTAGTCTTATCTCCATTTTTTCCTTCCCTTCCTACAATGTTAACTGTCCCTTCCAAAATATTCCTCCAATATAACCAGCCAATCTACATCTTGCATGAGTCCACAAGGATCTCTCCATTTTCTTAATTCCTTATGCCACTAGTCACTTACCATATCGCTCAACAGTCTTAATTTTCTTTTTTGTACATTTATCAACCATTAATGTATAAACTTTTTACATAAAAATACTACATACACCATATTTGTGCCCCTTATAGTTGACAGTGCAGGCTTTTGCATGCTCATAGTAATGTAATATGAACTAAGTTAACAGTGAATATTCTAGGCAAAATGATAGCAAATACAGAAAACTTACTTTAAACCCTATATTTTTCTAAAAGCTTTATAACATTATCTCATACATACTCTCTTTTATTTAGTAAAACTTTACCAAAATATCTAAAATTTTCTTTAGGAAAAGAAAGCTACTGAATATGTTAGCATGTGCATTTTAAATAGCATGTGTGACATAGTTCATACATGCCATATTTATAACTTAATTAAGCAAAGTATTGATCCTGTGCTCTTGTCTTCTCCATTACACACCAGAATGTGTCAGGTTACCATTTATTTCTCAGTAACATTCCATTTTCCCCCATGGACTATCATCTTTATTTCATCTACTTTAAATAAAGCTAATCACTGACTTAGGTTTCAATGCACATTCAGTGCTATTATATAACTCTATTTAAAAGCACTTCATTACACTGTGTATACAGATAGGCATAGTTGGTCAAATTATCCTGTGGTGCATGGTAACCTTGAGTGTCTACATTAATGTAACACAAGAGGGGTACCCTATTTGGTTGGTTTTAGAATCCAAATATGAAATGATGCTAGCCTTGAATGCAGAAAGAAGCAAATAAAGAAGCTATTTGTACACTATGAAGTTTGATCCTCTGAAGCCTCGTTTTCACAGACTTATAAGAACAGAAAGCTAACATTCACTTTTTCTTAACAAAGACCATGTCAGCATTGATAGTTTAGAAAAGAAAATCAAACGACTTATTTTTACAATCAGCAGATTGTAATCTATGGTCTTCTTTATAGATTGTACAGAAAAGGTACAGATTTCTGTAGAATCTAGCAGTTTCAGAAATGGAACATTTAATGGCTGATATCAAAGTAATATAAAAGTTCTGAAGTAAGATACCTGGAATTGGAAATCCTGATAAAGTAGAAACTATTTTTGCAATTTCCTCAAGATGCCTGTTTAATGTTGTTTCCTAGAGCTTGGCAGACTGTCTTCCTCATTGAGCACAAAGACAAATGTACCCATAACATACCCATCTCAAAAGAAAAGAGAAAGAAATGGCATTTCTGAACCCAACAAATAATTGCAGCAGGAAGATTCATTGGGCCCCCTAAACCCAGTTTTCATGTTTATTTTAGTTTGGATTTAATCGGAAGTGCTAAAGGGAGCTTTAATTTAAAAAAAAAGAACTATTACAAAGCAATTGTCTATCTAGTTATATATTGTTCTTACAGAACCACATGAAACTTCAGTATATCCTTCCAAATCCCCTCATGATTCCATCTTGAATTGAGCAACACAAAACAAAAGAATCAATTCCCTTTTTAAGGAACAAATGTTTAATCATCACACTGGACTCATGCCAACCTACAAAATCTTTAGGACTGAAAAAAAGCAAAACCTAAAAAGACACAATATTTTTTCCAAGACACTGCTAGCACTATTCAGAATTATCATTGTTATTATTTGAGATAATGTCTCATTGTGTTCTGCAGGCTGGCCTCAAACTCATGATCTTCCTACCTCAGCCTCCCTAGTAGCTGGGATTGTAGGTGACAACACGCCCAGCTTCTATCCAGAATTATTAAATTATTCAAGCCTGTCTTCAGCAAATCCTAGTATCCTACTTCTTTATGTTGTTTCCACTTGCTACTGGTCTTCTTCAACATTTCACATTAGGTTCCTATACTGAAAAATCTATCCCTGAACCACGATTTATATATGAGGAAAAATAAACTAATGATAGCTATAAAAAGAAAGTCAAGATACTAACTTCTGCCAGGGTATTTTTACTTTAAGTTAAATTTTAAAGAAAACATCTTCTGGTCATGCATTTGGATCCAAATTCTGGGGGAAAAAAAAAGAGTGAAGAAAGCTTAGACTGTGCATCTTGTTTTCACAGTCTAAGAGGAGAGACAGGACTATAACAAATGACTAACCTATACTGATCTAAGGTTATAATAGAATAATATTAGAGGCACAAAATAAAGGGAGACATTATATGCTATTTGGGGGATAAGAAATTTCTTGGAAGAAGTACCGGTTTGAGGAATTTGTGGGACTTCAATCTGAAGTTATATAAGAGGAATTAAATATTGGGGTCTGGGATCTTATAAAACATCAGGTGTGAAGAAAACTACAGCCATGAAAAAGTAATTCCTCATATAATTCCTTTGTATGTTCTACTGAATGCCTATGAAGATGGGGGGGGGGGAGGCTAGTAATAGTAAAGTAAAATTCAGACAGAAGAATATCATTTGGTTTTGGAGAAAGTTTCACAAAAGTATATCACATGTGTATGGATTTAGAAGTTTATTCTGAGACCCTATAGTAGTAGTTCTCAACAGGAGGAAGAGAGGACAATTTTTCTCCCCAGGGGACATTGGTAATGTCTGGAGGTATTTTTGTTTGGTACAGAATCTACTGGGTAGAGACTAAGGAGGCTGATAAATACCCTAAGACATACAAGAGTGTCCCTAGAGCAAAGAATTTTCTGGCTCCCAATATCGGTAGTGCTGCAGTGAAAAGTCCTCTTGCACAACATATACTATAGTTTTGACAAGAAGCAACAAGAGTGAGTTCAAATCAAGGATAGGAGAGTCTTTGATTTACCCTCTTTTGTCTGCTCTAAATTTCAGCAAAAAAAAAAAAAAAAAAAGTGACTTTTTCGCAAAGGCTAAAGAATCATTTTTTAAAGCCCTGCAGAAACTGCCCCATACATCCATTCAGGGTTGCCAAAGCCATCTGAGCCTTATGCTAGGAAGTAGTGGCTGAGATGGCATTCTCTGGAAGGAAAAATGACTAGTCCATACCTTCTGCCCTTCTCACTGTTAGAAAGGCACAACTTAAAGTCTGGGCATATAGATCTACCTTTGAATCTAGAGGATGGAAGTTGTCTGCCCCTAGGTGAAGAACAGACCAAGCCAATGAAAACAAGCACCACCTTCTGAAACATCCCAGGCATAGTCAATTTTCATCTGCCTAAGGAAGAACAGAGAAAAATAGTAGGAAAAGGAAAACAAAAAAGTTTGTTTTAAAGTTTGTCTTTTTTAAAAAAATCCCATTTTGATGTCTTTAAAAATGGGAAAGAAGAAAGTAGCTTCTGGATTTAAAGGAGTGAAGGGCAAAGGGTGTAAGGTAAAAGTAGAGAATAACAAAAAAATCTGAGTATATTTGCGGGAGAATTCAAGGGAACTCCAGAGGAAGAGCAGATCTAAAATTCCCACTGGAGACAATAAAAATGGATGTGACCAAATCAAATGAGTAAGAAGGATAGAGTATTTGAGAAGCCCTAAGTCCAAAGCAAAAGGACAGAAGTTAAAGTGACAAGAGAATTTATGAATGAAAGGGAATTCAATCTTTAAAAGTCATTTCTGACATAACTAAAGGAAATTCATAATAGAAAAATTTTCCTGTGGTGGAGGAGAATACCAAATTCATAAATTTAAATGTTTCACTAATATCAGGCCAAAATACTTAGAATCATTCTTGGGAGTAATGGAAATCTAGGACAGTAGAAAAATGTATAATATTGAAATCATCAAAAAGAAGGGAATAATTTGCTGACAAATGGATAAAAATCAGGTTGACATTAGACCTCCTGAACTACACTATATCTCAGAGGAAAGTAGAAGGAAGTCTAACCATATATTTCTCTACCTACAAATATGTGAAAAATAGTAAGGGACAATGACCAGAAGATAGTCGTGGAAAACTTATAATACCTATGAATCTGGCAAATAAAATATGCAAAGAATAACAGCATATGTGATTTTCATATTTAAATGAATAAAATAGAACAGCTATGCATCAAAAAGAATAAACCATTCCAAATATCAAATGTACTGACATTTTAAATTATATATTTTAAATTATAATGTCTATTTCCTTTGCTTACAATGACTTTGCCTCCTGCCTTCTTTTTGCAACTCAAATACAATGCTGTTTTGGCACATAGTTTCTCTGAATAACAACAAAAACATCCTGACTTGTAGCATTGCCATTTCCCTGATGTAGATATCCTCATCATTGCCAATTTCAAGATACCAATAGATAAACAATCCAGTTGTGGAGATTTCTGAATATTTAACAATGGAGTCAGTAAGAGCCAGCCAGCTTCTTCATACCACTGAGAAGTTACCTTCTCATTTAGCACATTTCATTGTGGCTAGCTGTTTGCCTTTATGCTCTTTTCAACAGACTAGGAATTCCTCAATCCTAAGGACATTAACAGCACTAATTAATACAGAAGGTCTCAGATTTACAATGGTTATGCCTCTCTATATTTCAGCTTTACAGATGGTGGGAAAGCTTTATGTGTTGAGTAGAGACTGTACACCAAGTGCTGTGTGCATGTTTATTTGCAACATACTGAACCTCACTAGGTTGTATAGTTACAATGCGCCAATAAAAGTATAAAAAACTTTCTTTAATTTGACTCTTGACCTCAGTTTGGGGATATATGGTGTAATGCTCTCAAGATGAATCACAACTACTAGTTAAACCTGTGATCTTGAGTGTAAACAAACAAAACTCTACAGTGTGTTGTGTTACCAATGTTTGGTAGGTTAGGTGCATTAAGTGCATTTTCAACTTAGGATATTTTCAACTTAGAATGGGCTTATCAGGACGTAACCCCATTATAAGTGGAGGGTCATTGGTAGGCATGTTATTGTTGGTTTTGTACAGGAGGGGAAAGTTGGGTGAGAATCTTGAATCTTTGATTAAAAAAAAAAAAGAAAAGAACACTACTAATAGCAAGGACACATTTTATCACTGGAGCTTGGCCTCAAAACCTGGAATGGAATCCTTAGTCCTAGTGAACTTAATGGACACTACCCAAACCACAAAACCTCCTCCATGTCCAGCCTACATGAAAATTTCAGATATATACCTTTATCCCTTTTCCTCAAACAATCAACTTTATTAAACACTAATAATATGATTAAGCAAAGCAATGAAAGATAATTTTAAGACCTAGAGCAACAAGCTACTCCTCTAGTCCAGGACTTGGAGCTTCCTCCTGATTATTAGATGATTTCCAGAGAAGGTTAAGATGATAAATGTCTTACTTAGCTTGATTAAACTTTCTACAATGCACAGGTAGATTGAAACATCACATTGTATCCCACAAATGTAGAAAATTATTTGTCAATTAAAATCCTTTTTAAAAAAATGAAAATTTTCTCAAGGGAGAAAAAACTTTGAATCTGTATATGACACTGACAAAAGAGGAGAAAAGCTGAAACAAAACAAAACACACAAAAAACTCTCAAGTCCATCCTATAAATACTGGGGATATTAATTACTTTGCTCATCCCACCCAGTGAGCTCCGGCCCACTGGTATCTCAGAATAATTTCTGTTTTCCTTTATCTGAAGGAAAGTGGAACCTTTTGTGTGGGATAGAAAGAGAACTGGAGTTGTGGGTAGAAAATAGCTCCCTACACAGCAGTACTAGATCTAGCAGGTATCAACAAACTTTTTCTTAAAAGGCCAATAATAAACATTTTAGACTTGGTAACAGTATTGTCTCTGTCAATAGAAATTAAGGCTGCAGAGTTCGTCCTTCATAGCAATTAACTTTTTTAATTTTCAATAGCACTTATGCAGAGAAGAGAATTAATAATGATACAGAATAGGACATACAAAAATTTTCTCCGACTCTGTGGGTTCTCTGTTGAGGTTCTTGATAGTTTCCTTTGCTGCACAGAAGCTCTTCAGTTTAATGCAATCCCATATATTGATCTTCCTTTGAGTTGTTCATGCTTTTGGGGTCTTATTGAGAAAATTTTTACCTGTGCCTATGTGTTGAAGTGTTGGACCTTTGCCCTTTTCAAGTAGCTGCAAGGTCTCTGGCCTAACTTCCAGGTCTTTGATCCACCTTAAGTTGACTCTTGTGCAGGGTAAGAAAGTGTTTTTTTTGTTGTTGTTGTTGTTGTTTTTCCATTTTTCTGCATATGGTTAACCAGTTTTGCCAACACCATTTGTTAAAGAGGCTATCTTTTTTCCAGTGTATATTTTTGGCTCCTTTGTCAAAAATCAATTGACTGTAAGCATGTGGGTCTGTTTCTGAGTCTTCTATTCTGCTTCATTGGTCTATGTGTCTATTTTTGTTCCAATACCATGCTGTTTTTATTACTGTGGCTTTGTAGTAGAGTTTGAAGTCAGGTATTGGGATACCTCCTGCATTATTTTTGTTGCTAAGAACTACTTTGGCTATCCTGGGCTTTCTGTTGTTCCAAATGAATTTAAGGACTGATTTTTCTATGTCTGTGAGGAGTGACCTTGGTAATTTCATGGGTATTGCATTGAATCTGTAGATCACTTTTGGGAGAATGGTCATTTTGATGATATTTATTCTGTCTATCCAAGAGCATGGAAGATCTTTCCATCTTCTAAGGTCTTCATCAATTTCTTTTTTCAGCTTTTTATAGTTTTCCTTATAGAGGTCTTTTACCTCTTTGGTTAGGTTTATTCCTAAGTATTTTATTTTTCTGGGTGTTATTGTGAGTGGAATTGTTTTCTGGATTTCTTTTTCGGTGGATTTATGGTTGGCATACAGAAAAGCTTCTGATTTTTTAAGATTGATTTTGTATCCAGACACTTTGCTGAATTTGTTGATCAGTTCTATAAGATTTTTTGGTTGAGTTTGTTGGGTCTTCTAAGTATAGTATCATGTCATCTGCAAAAAGGGATAGTTTTAGTTCTTCTTTCCCTATTTTTACCAATTGAATTTCCTTCTCTTGCCTTATTGCTCTGGCTAGAGTCTCGAGTACTATATTAAACAGAAGACATGGACATCCTTGTCTTGTTCCTGTTCAAAAAAATGGGCAAAGGATCTAAATAGACACTTCACAAAAGAAGAAATATGAATGGCCAATAAATGTATGAGGAAATGTTTTACATCATTAGCAATCAGAGAGATGCAAATCAAAACTACCTTGAAATTTCACCTAACTCCTATCAGAATGGCAATCATAAAAAACACAAACAACAACAAATGTTGGCAAGGGTGTGGAGAAGTTGGAACCCTAATACATTGTTGGTGGGATTGCAAATTAGTGCAACCACTTTGGAAAACAGTATGGAGGATCCTCAGATGAATGGGAATGAACCTACCATATGACCCAGCAATACCACTACTGGGTATATACCCAAAAGAATGGAAACCAAGCTATCAGACCAAAGCATGTGTATCTACATTTATAGCTGCACAATTCACAATTGCCAAACTATGGAAACAGCCAAGTTGTCCATCAACAGATGAATGAATTACAAAACTATGGGATATGTACACAATGGAATTTTACTCAGCCACAAAGAAGAACAAAATCATGTTATTTGCAGGGAAAAGGATGCAACTGGAAAGAATTAAGTGAGATTAGTCTGTCACACAGAGTAAAAAAGCATATGTTCTCCCTAATATGCGGATACTAGGGAGAAGATGAGGCCTAAGAGGGTCTCCAGATGAAAAAGGAGAAACTGTAGATAAGCAAAGAAGTTGACTTAACTGAAGGTGATTGACGGGGGGGCACCCTAATGCACATGATGTACTTTCACAAGTATATCAAGGTTAATCATTAAAACTTAACTTGAGAAAGAGGGAGGGCAAGGGAGTGGGGTGGGACTTGGGGAAGGGATTAAATGAGAAATGTGTGCAAATATGCCTTTATCAGCTTGTACCTAACAAAGATGTATGATTACAATGCACCAATTATTATAAAAGAAAGAAAAAAAACAGAATAGGACATACATATTTTGATAATTTCATCGAAATCTACAAAGCATAGGAGAATAGTACAAGAGCCAACATCTTCTTCCACAATGGAGACCAGAATATTTACTGATAGATCACACTGTTAACCTAGCAATCATATCCATCTGCTTTACACAAAAGAAAGCTAAGCAAACATTTCCTTGTTATGTCAGAATACCTCAAATTATCTTCCATATCAAATTCTATTTTTAATGCACAATCTGTGAAAACAAAATATTTCAAATTAAATTTTATTTTGGCCACAGATTCAACATTTGGAGGACCATTTGTGAACATGAGGTATCTTACAGATATTCCAAAAGTTGTTCTCTGAAACTTTGCCTCAACAGCTGAATTAACAACTGCAGCAGTCAATCCAGTACTTGCAGCTGTTCTTAACAGCCAAATCAAATTGCTGCATGGTCAATCGGTTGATCAATGCATAATTGACTGTGAAGATAACCAGAAATATCAGACAATTTGTTAACTGTGTGGAGATACAGACAGAGTCAATGAACAAATTGGAGAAAGGAAATTGAAAGAATGTAATAAAAATTGCTCTGATCAAAAGAACTATTTAGATGTAAAAAGCCCAAATTTTATTCCATTTTTTTCCTCTTGGAAAGTCCTGAATGCTTTATGCTTAGGATTTTCAATATTTATTAACTAGTCCTGCTGTATCTTACATAGAACTTGCTTGAAATATCCTCTTTCCCTACCTTCCACCAACGCCACCACTTTGCATTTACTGAAATGATAATAAAAGTAGGAAATATGTTTCTGTGAAGCAGACAGAAATAAGTTTATTTAATCAATTATTTTACATAAACAATGCTGACCATAACAAATCACACACACACACACACACACACACACACACACACACTGCAATAAAACCAAAGGATAAGAAGCTGCAGCAGTTTTGTTGTTTTTGTTGTTGTTGTTTTGTATTTGGGATTGGATGCAAGGGCATTCTGCAGTCTACCTCTGAGCTATACCCTCAGCACTTTAGTATTTATTTATTTATATTTTATACTAAGGATTGAACTCAGGGGCATTCTACCCTCCTAGCTATATCCCCAGCCCGATGTTTTTATTTCTTATTTAGAACAGGGTTTTACAAGGTTGCTGAGAGCCTCACTAAGTTGCTGAGGCTAGCTTTGAACCTGTGATCCTTCTGTCTCAGCCTCCCAAGTATTAGGTTTACAAGTATGTGTCACCACACATGGCCTTTTTACTTTTTATTTTGAAACAGGATTGTGCTAGCTTACTGAGGGACTCAATAATTTCCTGAAGCTAGCCTCAAACCTACAATCCTCCTATCTCAGCCTATCAAGTAGTGGAAATACAGGTGTACACCACCACATCACATTACAAAAGATGGTTTTTATCTTTTAAAAAGAAATAGTAAGGTGTGGTGGCACATGACACATGCTTATAATCCCAGTATTTGGGAGCTGAGATAGGAGAATCTCAGGTTCCAAGTTAGCCTAAGCAATTTAGTGAGACCCACAGTGACATAGCAAGACCCTGTTTCTAAATAAAAAGTAAAATAGGGCGGGGGATGTATTTCAGAGGTAGAATGCTTCTGTATTCAATCCCTAGTACTGCACATATGCACACACACACAGACACACACACAGACACACACACACCACACAAAAATTATAGATGAGAGTTTGAGCACACAACCACAAACTATTATACTATTCAACTTTTGTGTATAATACATATCATGTATGTACAAAATGATTTTAAAATGTAAAACATAAAATTTAAAAACATATGTTACATGTATTTTATTTTATACATGTGTATATAATTTCAAACAGTTAAATTATTGACTCTCACAAACAGAACACATAGATACTCTGGGTAACTTAAACTCTACCTTCAGAATATTTGGGGTCATGGGTACTCAAACAGATAATATTATACTATAAACTCTAACAGGTTTAGTGTTCAGGTAGTAATGGAAAGTGAGCTTTCTATGGCACTTTAACACCCTTTCTCATTCATAATTGTATTTGTACCTTACAGACCTGCCAGGTGGGCTGATCAAGAATTATTGTCAGTCATATCCTAGAGATGAGGCACCTGCAGGCCAGATGAGTGAAGTAACTTTCCCACACTCATACTGGTGGTTGTAAATGACATATGATCAAGGTGCTCTGACCTTTTCCACAAGGCAATTCTACTTTCCATCATATCAATAGTGAGATATGAAAAATATGTTCTTTGTTTTACAATAATCTATCCCTTCTCCCTAAACTTACTAAAAACTTGAGTAAATATCAAGTGCAAAGTACATGTTTATCAAGAACTCTCAGAATAAGTAAAGCCACCCTGGTGAGTTAAATGTCTTTGGTTGTAGAACACTATGACAACATACCCCGTCTCAGGCTCATTTGGGTTCATATTCTAAGAACTTAATTGCCTGTTTGTCCAGACACACTGTGCTAACCACAGGGGAAGGAAAACAGACTTGTTTCTGTTTCAGACCAGTTGATATGGGAGCAATAATTCCTTGTTGTTTTAGAACTGTATTGTAAAATTATCAATATTTAATGGGTGAGATGAATTGGTACACATACTTTCTTTGAAGTAGGCTTTTCTATAGCTGTGCCCTGTCAAAAAGTCAATAAAACAAATAAAAATTTAAAACACAAGGAAAACAAACCTAGATATTTAGTTTCAACTGAGTTTGTAATCACCTCTAAGAAGGGGATATAAATGAGGGAGGCTTTTGAGTGATTTGGGAAAATGTGAACTTTTCCCACTAAAACAGCTTTTAAAAAAATATTATTGCATTGCAATTATACATCATTGTGTGGTTCAGAGTGACAGAAAAATACATACACACAGCATTGGTTTCGTGTTTCCCTCCAGGTCCCTCTCTGCTCGCCTCTCCTCCCTATAGATAATAGTAGCATTGGTACAGATAATGTCATATATGGACAAAAGATTTTTTTTCTTTTTTTTAATGTGCTTTTTATTGGTGCATTATCATCTCACATCATAATGTAAATCATGTTGACATTGACATACATGCACACAGCACTTGGTGCCCTGCCCCCCGCTTTCCTGTCTCCCCTCTTCCCATACAGAGGACTGAGACTGATATTGGGATTTTCACATATGTACACACAGTCGATATTAGTATTTCCAATAATGAACCTCAGTCTTACCCCTCCCCTTCCCTTAGACCACTTCCCTGACTCCACTGAGGCTTCTCCTCCCTTATCTGGAGTCCCTCTGGAATCCCAGTTGCTTCCTAGCTTGTGCATATTAAAGAAAACATATGTCCTTTCACTTTCTATTATGGGCTAATCTCACTTAACATAATGTTCTCCAAGTCCTTCCATTTTCTTGCAAATGACATTATTTTATTCTTTATGGCTGAGTAGAATTCCACTGTGTGTATTTCCCATAGTTTTGTGATCCATTCATCTGTTGATGGACACTTGGGTTGATTCCATAATTTGGCTATTGTGAATTATGCTTCTATGAACATGGGTATGTATATATTACTATAGTTCTCTGATTTCAACCTCTTTGGAAAGATACCCAGGAGTGGTATAGCTGAATCATACGGTAGGTCCATTCCCAGTTTTCTAAAGAATCTCCACATTGATCTCCATAGCGGCTAAACTAGTTTGCAATCCCACCAACATTGTAGAAGAGTTCCTGTTTCCCCACATCCTCACCAACATTTATCATTATTTGACTTCTTGGTGATTGCCATTCTGGTTGGGATTAGATGGAATCTCAATGCAGTTTTGATTTGTATATCACTAATTGCTAATGACGTTGAATATTTTTTTATGTATCTATTGGCCATTTGTATCTCTTCTTTTGTGAAGTATCTATTCAATTCAGTTGCCCAATTCTTGATTGGGTATTTGTTTTCTAGTGTAAAGTCTTTTAAGTTTTTTGTATATTCTAGATATTAATCCTCTGTCAGATAGATAGCTGGTAAAGATCTTTTCCCATTCAATGGGCTTTCTCTTTAGACTCTTGATGGTTTCCTGAACAAAGGATTATTTGAATTGTTTCCATCATCAGATCTCCCCTTTGCATTTGCATCTAAGTGATATTGGGAACACGATTATGAGAAAACAACCTACCTGCTTTTGACCACACTGTGAAAGAAAGATTCTAAGTATCCACACTCTAGCCAAGATCCTCAAATGCAGTTTATTTCCTATTTATTATCTTCATCATAATTCAGATACTGCAGCATTTATTGTAGTATCTTTATTGAGGACATCAATGTTGATTACCTTCAACATTATTTACAGTTTTGTTTTGCTTTATGTTAATAGGGTAGCTACTGTTACTTTCTCTTTGCAATTTGTATTATTATTTAGAGTATTTTTTGCACCATACCCAATACAAATGCTTTTGGGTATGTCTTATTTAATTTCATTTGTCATTCAAAATCTATGAAGTAAGCAACAATCTCCTCACTTTGCAGGTGGGAGGAATAGAACTCCAAGTTTCCTTTATCAGTAATCACATGCTCTTTCAGTTGCAAGGTTGGAACTCAAATCCAAATCTGATTTCAGATCTGATGTTCTACCAGATTGTTATTGTTCTTCTGCTTTGTTATTTTATTGTATATTTGGATTGAAATTATGTGCCTAACTTGGCTGTTCCTCTAAGAGTGTACACAGAAGAGAAATAATTCCTCTACCTTCCTTTCAAACATTACCTTCCCCATCATACACTCTGTACAGCCATGGCCCAGGAGGACTCCTTATTTTTCCCCTATTGCATTAAAAAATGTATCAGGCCAAATAATACATTCATGAAGTTTTAATTCTGCATTACCTTGGGGAGAGGTAGAAAAATACATTTTTCTCCCTGTAAAACTAAAGCATATTTCAGTTAGTCCATGTAATAAGTTAAAGATTGATGAAAATTCTTTCATACTTTGATTTTCTTCCTTGTTTCTTGAATTTGGGCTGGCCTATGTCTTTGACCAATTGAGTAGAGAAAGTGAAGCTATGCTGTTTCTGGACCCAGCCTTTAAAAGGACTGACTGCTTCTGCCTTGATCACTCAAAGCCTGAGTCACAATGAAAGAAATCTGACTATAGTGCTGGAGAAATCTCATGAAAAGGTCTTAAGATGGTGTGGAAAGAGCAAATCCCAGTCACCACCAGCAGGGTTCTAGGCATGGAGTCTTTAAATCATGTTTCCAAGATGCAGATTCTGAGACTTGAGATCTGTGTGCAGGCTGTTACTGGAATGTTCCCTTTGAAGAACAATACCTAGCTGGGTATGATGGCACACACTTGTAATCCCAGTACTTGGGAGGTTGAGACAAGAGGATCTCAGGTTCACGGCCAGCCTCAGCTACTTAGTGAGGCCCTCTGCAACTTAGTGAGACCCTGTTTCAAAATAAAGTATAAAAAATAGGGCAGGGGATGTAGCTCGGAGGTAGAATGCCCCTTAGTTTAATCCCCAGTGTCACAAAAATAAATAAATAAATAAAAATAAAAATGAAGAAAAATACCTATGAAGAATGAGTAAAGCATGCAGAGGAGGGAGATTGAACTCTGATGCAGCTTCAATAGGTAAACTCTGGAGCTGGAACAGCCCTTGAGAGATGTCTGGTCTGAGGCAGAGCGCTAGGCCTTATGCTTTAGTATGGAGGAATCGTTGGAGCCAAGACTTTGGCCCATGCATTAGGGGCATGTGACTTTTCTTTAAATGGCCTTTATTTAGGAGTCTATGCAATCCATTTTTCATTGTTTTTCTCTTTCTGCAAAGGTGTAGTCTCACTGTTAGCATGCAAGTTATATTACATTTTTGCAAAATGTTCTAAATTAAAATTGGCAAGATTTTTCATGCAAAGTCGATTCCAATAGTCCTCTCATGACACCCACAGTTCTCAAACTAATTTTAGTAGAGAGCTAGAAAAGTCAAATTAATAACAGTCTATTAGGAATATCTTGCCCAACATCCTTTCCAATCCCAGAGCTCTTTTATGAGATTCTTTTTTGTTCTAATTGGATGTATAGAAAATCAGTTAAGGAAGTATATAGAAAAAATTCAAGTCTGATTTTATTAAGCAAAATAGAGCCGATAAGATAAACCTTCATTCCATGGACTTCTGACTTCCTAGAGAGACAGCTGCACGTAGTATTACTGCCAAAATTAGAGGGCAAAGAATTGCTTTTTATTTGGCAAATTAATTTTCTATTTCAAATGGCTAAAGCAGCTCTGACCCTTGTTATACATTTAATGTATATTAAATTACTAGATGCAAGTCCTGAAGTGTAGGCCTTCTCTTTAGTCACAGCAAGGAGGAAACTGTCACCTTTCTTTGGGTAACTGTTCCTATTTTGCTTTTACAAACTGACCCAAGAAAACAACTAAGCCTATTTTCTCTGATTGACACCAATCAGTAATCCCATGGTTCTGCAATAGCTTAAACTAAAATGAAATGACTCCACCCAAGAGCTCTGCTCACTCAATTTCATAGAAACTGTTTTAACCTATCTAATTATGCAGTAAGATTTTACTCTTACTCAAAATCTCACATTTTAATTAAGGAGTTTGAATTTTTATTTTTACTTCCATGATAGAGGTGGATTATCAGGCAAAAATTACCTCATTAGTATCTGGCACAGAAGCTAAACATCTCAACTAAATAAATGTTGATGGACTTTAAAAGTCATTTCTTTTAAATTTTGAAAAAAAAAATAGTTATAATCTCAATGTGTCCACAGCTCACTTCCATTTGATTGGAACAATTCTGCAGCTAAGCAGAAATTTAAATCAGGCTCCCTCATGTTCACAATGGCATGTCACTTCCGTGAACTCTGCAGGTAGTGTCTAACACATATGATTTTTTTCCTTGATTTAACAACACAGATTCCTGGCCCAAAGAACACTCTTCAGACATTTTTTCTAAGAACTATCATCTGGCATTTGCCAAAAACTCATTTAGAACAGTGAACATTGATATAAATAGAATAAGGGATATTTTAATCATCTATGACCCTAGATCTTGTAAATATAATATCTCTATCTCAGCTACCCCAAAGCCTATCAAGAGTTTACAGAAACAAGCCACATGAGGTGGCACAAGCCTGTAATCCCAATATTTGGGGGACTGAGACAGGAGGATCAAAAGTTCAAGCTACCCTCAGCAACTTAATGAGACCCTGTTTCAAAATACAATACGGATATGAGGGGTAGCTCAAGGGTTGAATGCCCCTGGGTTCAATCTCTAGTACAAAAGAAAAAAAAGCTTACAGAAACTCACATTTTTATATCCAACTCTCTGCTGGTCACTGCTATGAACTAAAATTGAAAATATGCATGCTATTTGTCCTAGAACTGCACATGCAAGTATTTATTCTAAGAAACTTATTATATTCTTGACAAAGTTGCATAGATGCTTACTGAAACATTTTATAGTTCATATAAATTGGAAATAACTTTAGTATTCATTGATAAGAGATTAACTATGACTTTGAAATATAGTGAATATAAGGCAGCCATTAAAATGATTAAAGTAGTATTAAGTAGTTATATAAGTCAACATTTTAAGCTAAAATGTGGGGGAAAAATGTAATTTCCTCCTTTTAATTGTTAAAATGCATCTAAACATACATATGCATATAAGAAGGTGTAAAAAATAGACACAAAACTTTAACTGGTAGTTATTAAGTGATATTAGAATTTATACAGCTCAATATTTCTAGTTTTTTACAATGAAACTATGTTACTTTTCTATCTTATGAAAAAATGATTTATTCATTGAAGTATGCTACATGATACCAGATTGCATCAAGTTGCCATAGTTCCTATTTAACTCAACATTAAATGCTCATATTTATAGAAATGATAATATAGGAAAACTTGGACAATGTTTCTAAGCAAAATTCTAGTTAAATCACAATAATAATTGCTAATGTATTCAGTATTGTGCTAAGTTCTTTATGTGACTTACTTCTTTTAATATTCAGAGCACCCTGAAAAAATAGATACTATAATTAGCCATATTTTGCAAATGAGGAAAAATAAGATTTAGATACTTGAATAAATAACTTTCTCAGTTTAAGGTAGAACCGAAACACTAAATGTCTTACTTGACAGCAAACTTTTAACCACTGGGCTAGACTACTTTACTATTTTATTATATGAAGATCATGAACAGAAAAAGAAAAAAACACTCTTTGCATTATAGATAAGACATATTTAATATAGAGATTTGAGCCTTTAAAAAGGTCAAAGGAGCTTCTGGGAAGAAAGTCAAAGAAGGCTCCACCAATATCTGAGAAGATTAAGTGAGTGAAGATGATGTTTCCTCCACATACTGAATATTTAAATATGATTACTTTGAACTCAAACTGTCAGTTTGTTGTTAAAAGTCAGAAATGTCCCCCAGCACCTCTCGTGGGCTTTGTAAGCTGAAGCAACAGGGAATATGAAAAGTGTAATTACTGACTTCTCCTCTACAGTACTCTCCTCTCTTAGAAAAGAGAGGTGGGGATACTCTTGATAACAGATAATCCAAAATTACTATTTCACTAGATACCCATATATAAATGTCTAAGTATATCTGCACATTCATATACTATGCATTCTAGAGGTATATATGGACAGTATAGCATAATAGTTGAGAACATTGACTCTGACATCAGGCTACTTGTGCTGAGATCCTGGTGTCCTCATTTACTAACTAGGTGACTTTGGGCAAATTACTTAATATTTCTGTGTCTTCATTTTATCATCTCTGAGATAGGGACAATAATATTACCTATACCATAGGATTATTGTAAGGATTGCATATCAATTTTATATACCAAAAAAGTGCAAATTTGGCATGCTGAAGGGAATCAGTGAGAATGAGGAGGGAAAATGATGCATTCAGGGACATTAGCCAGGTCATTCCTTAGGAGATTAATCCTAAGTGTGGTTTAGGAAAAGGACTCAGCATGATTAGTTTATTATTTACAGAATTACTAACAATAGGTGCTATGTTTCAATTTTTATTATTGTATTTGCTATTTGACAGCACACACTAATATCTTTCATATGCAGTACCACGAAAAAATTTATTCTCTTGAGACAAAGTGAATCAAAACCGTATAATACTCTTCCTGTGGAAATTCAGAAATAAACTTAGCACATGTTCAAAATGACTAGCACGTCTATTTATTAACTACACTTGATTGATTTTTTACTCTGAATTTTACCTTCCATTGTCCCATTTACATATTCAATTTGTAAAGTAGTAAGACATATTCATAAGGAGGAATTTAAGAGAGGAAAGAAAGAAGGAGAACTTGCTCCTATACTCTATATTGCTTTATTTTCCACCTCCCTGTTAATATTAGCTTCCACATTAGTATTTAAAATGTTTTTCAATTATTATTTCTGAATATTGAACAGATTATTAATGACAGTTTTTATGTTACTTATTAGTTGATTCTCCCACCTTTTCTTCAGAGACTCACTAACCATGATTCAGTTGAAAAATAAATATTATTTTATCTCACTTATTTCTCCATTTTCATTCTCCATTTCATTCTTCTCTATCTGCAGTGTCCTTAGCTTCTCTCAAAAAGAATTCCAATTAGGTAATAGTCTATTTTATGAAGTCAGATGGTCTCCCTCTTTTATTCTATGTTTAGTGAAAAAATCTCCCTCCTCATTTCCAGCTTCTCTGGAAAATGACTTCCTCTCTCTTTGAGGTGGTCTTCAGAGCTCCTCAAGTGTATTTTGTAGATGCTACTTATTCAACTTAGTTTTTACATCAGACCATTGCAAATTTACCTAAAATGTGGTGTCAATCCACATCTCCATTTTCACATGATGCATTAGTAAAGCCAGCAGGTAGGTGTCACTTTCATAGAGACTTGAAAGATTAAGTAAGAGAAGATGATGTCTCTCCCACACACAGAATATTTAGATATGATTACTTCGAACTCAAGCTGTCAGTGTGTTTTTAAAACTCCAAAAGAGTCAGGAGATTAATAAATGTAGTTTGCCTGTCCTTTGAAATCATGATAGGTTCTTCTCTTTTGACAACCTTGATAATGGATCTTAGAATGCATGGGGAAAATTGCTGGCATTTAAAAAATCTATACCACTAGCTCTCATAAATGCAGTTTTCAAATACATGCGGCTTCTATATGCCATAACAGCATTTAAAATTTATACAATTTAAAACATTAAAAATGTCTTCTTCTTTTGTTGAACAGCCCAACTTAGACACATGTATACACACAGATTAAATCTTCTGCATTGTGCAGAAAGCATCAATAATAATGATCATACTAGAAAAAAAGGAATCTGGAGTTTCCTTATAATTTCCACTTAGCTCATGCTTCAGTCTAATATACAGATAAAACCTGTTCCTATTTTGACTTAATGACTACAAAAAAGACTAGAACAGATGATACAACTGTCTATATTTTTATAAGTCCCTGTGCTTAGACTTCTTCCAGGTACTGACTCCAGCAATAACCCAGTGACAAAAACAACAGTAATGAAATACATTTAGTAATGAAGAAGTGAGGACTTGTTCAAGGTCTTGCTAGTCCAAGCCCTTGCTAAGCTCTTAGGTGTGAGAACCACACACAGGAGTCCAGACCTCAGAGCCAGTTGCTCTTTAGTGCACTCTGCGCAGTGTTGTGGAGGTCCAATCAGACAAAAGTGGGGAGCTCAGTGTATCCTGAAGGCAGGGCTCATAAAGAGCTACCACAAGGAAACAGAAAGCAGAAGCTTCTGTTTCACCACCACCACACAGCTGCTTCTCTACTGGGGGATTCTGGTGCTAGTTAATGCTCCAGCAGTGACCTCATGCCCCTTACTGCAGATCTTCATCAAACCCACTTCTGAGCCGGGCGTGGTGGCGCACGCTTGTAATCCCAGCATTCGGGAGGCTGAGACTGTAGGATCCGGGTTCGAGACCAGCCTCAGCTACCTAGTGAGGCACTCCGCAACTTAGTGAGACTCGGTTTCAAAATAAAAAGAATAAAAAATAGGGCTGGGGGTGTAGCTCGGAGGTAGAATGCCCCTGAGTTCAATCCCCAGTACCGCAAAAAAAAAAAAAAAAAAAACCCCACTTCTGAACAGCCCTGGTTCCTGGATCTCAGTACTCACCCATCCTGAGTGGCATGTCATTGCCAAGCCTGTGTCATTCAAGCCTCCCTGATGCTTTTGTGACTGTAACCCTGGGCTAACACCACTGCCAGCTGACACCCAAACATCTATTTTTCCTAATTGCTTGTCTCTCCACAAACAACTGTGGAGCACAGGTGTACAGCCTACTGACTGCATGGTCTGGGTCCTGATTAGCTTCCTGCTCCTCACAGGCTGACTGTGAAGGAGGTACTGAGTGTCTTCTCCCTACAGATGAGGAAACTTGGACTCAAGGAGTAAGTAGCTACCCAAGTCCTGGAGTCAGTGAGTGACGGAGCCAGCCTTTGTGTGCCTGCAGGTCTGAGCATAAACAGTGAACATTTTACCACTTCACCAGGTCACTTGTCACAAGAGACAAGCTGGGCTCTGACCTGGATACAGAACCAAGCCAAGGAAGTACACTTGGGTACTTCATAAACACATCCCACTGACAGAAGAAAACATCTCATTAGTACTCAAAATAGCATCTATGAATTTGACAATCAAAAGATTCAGCTTCATAACTCAAATTCACACTTCTGGATCTTTCTCTGAGCATCCTCCTCCCACTGCTCAGTCCAGGATTCTGAATCCATTCCCCTTAGTTTACTCAATCATTATTTTGATGATACTTAGTTTTAGTAGTCATATTGAACTCACTTCATTTCAGTCCACACAGATCTGTGCCTTCATCTTTAGCTACATACCAGTTGAGAAAGGAATGTTCAACATAGCCACTTGCAGATGAGCAGAGATTTGAGAAGGTAGGAAATCTTCTGGGGCAGGCTTCATCTTTCTCTGGGCTGCACCCAGAACTTCCTGTCTGAATCCATTCTGCCTTTCCCCAGTTTGTTCCACAAAGCAGCTATAGTATTCTTTTTCAAAATTTAGATACTAGAACAAAGTTCCATTTTTTCCTCCCCTAATTAATTACCTCTTATGATTGACATTACAGGACCATTACAGCCTTTTTTTTTTTTTTTTTTTTGCAGTACTGGGGATTGAACTCAGGGGCATTCTATCTCCAAGCTATACTCCCAGCCCTATTTTTTATTTTTCATTTTGAAACAGGGTCTCACTAAGTTGCGGAGTGCCTCACTAGGTAGCTGAGGCTGGCCACAAACCTGGATCTTCAGGTCTCAGCCTCCCAAATAGTGGGATTACAAGTGTGCACCACCATACCCGGCTAGCTTCAACCTTTCTGATGTGGTCAAATATTTATGTCATTTACCTTTATGACATAAGCCTCTTCTTCATAAGCAGTACTACAAGTTGTAACTTTATGTTTGCAATATTTAAGCAATGGTTTTACAGCAGTTTGCCTTTGTCTTTGCTTATTTCTCCAACTACCAGCATAGCTGATGCTTAGAACAGTGTAGAGCCTCATAGTATTTGTTGAATGAAGGTTAGTGATCTGGTGAGCTGAATGGGGATGGCAATTTTCAGTTACACCTGGACATGGTTAAATTTTACTCCAGTCACAGACACACAATTTGATAAGGGGAAACTTTCACAAAGGATGACCTTTTTTGCAATAGTATAAGGACCATAATTCATAACACAATCTTGGAAAAATATTTGTGAAATAAATTATGATAAAGAAAAAAGTCAGCCAGGCATGGTGATGCACTCCTATAATTCCAATACCTGAGAGGTTGAGATAGGAGGATCATAGGTTTGACACGAGCTTCAACAATTTAAGATTCTCAGCTATCTAGTGAAAGCCTGTTTCAAGCCAAAAAATAGAAAAGAACTAGGGGTGTAGCTCAGAGGTAGAATGCCCTGGATTCAACTCCCACAACAAAAAGAACAAGAAAAACGTTGTATTTCTTACACTGATAGGACAGTTTCCCTTTAAACTTTTATTCACATCAGGCTAATTGGCTAGTTAAACTGTTCTTTCTTTCTTTATTTTTTTTTTTTTTTGCGGTACTGGGGATTGAACTCAGGGGCATTCTACCTTCGAGCTATATACCCCCAGCCCTATTATTTTGAAACCAGGTCTCACTAAGTTGTGGAGTGCCTCACTAGGTAGCTGAGGCTGGCCGCGCGAACCCAGATCCTCTGGTCTCAGCCTCCCAAATGCTGGGATTACAAGCGTGCGCCACCACGCCCGGCTAGTTAAACTGTTCTTAGGGAAACTATTCCTCCTCCTTGATTATGAACTGTTATTTTACTTTTCTCTTCCAAGGAAATATGAATGAATAGTTCTCTTGCATTAAAATCATAAAACGGATATTTGGAGCAACATGCCTGGCCATTTCACTGCTTAGGCTCTAAGTAGAGAAGGATCAACCAACACAGTCTTTTGCTCAGCTCATGTATTGTTCAGTAACAACCCAGCTTCAAATCACAGTACTAGTGAACAGGCAACAGCCAAGGCACGCCAAGGCATTCGAGTGATTCTTTGGTCTCTCCTCTTTTTTCCCCCTTTAACATGGTGATAATCAGAACAAATTGATTTTGTTTCTCAGATTGCTAAACTCCTCCCAACACTTTCTTCAATACCAGTGCTGAATAAATCATTGTAATGTTCCCCTGAAGTGAATTGAAAATTAATTTACACAACCAAGATGATCCTCCTAATAACAGGGTACATGGAATGGGGAAATTGGAAATCATTACCCAGCAAACATTATCTGCATTATTTTTGTAGCTTCTTTAGATTGCATTGTAATAGAAAATTAGGAGACCGGCTGTGAAGAAGTTTAAGAGGGTCCCCTAAAGAGCGTCTGCTTTAAAATTGATTCTTTAAGAAAGCATTAAAAAGCTATTGGAATTGATTGCCTGCTAATATAAAGGAAAAACTCTTTGCCACCATTTGAGTTAAAAAAGAGCATCTTCATTCATGCATGTTATTAAAACTACTGGCCTGAAAGCCCCTGTAGAAAGATAAAGGATATGGATGGGATATTAAAATGGCAATCTTTACCTTATCTGGGATTTAAACTTAATATGTTGCTTTTATTAATTTAGCAGGAACCATTAGTTAGGATGTCAAAGAATGGATTCACAATTAAAATGGTATAGAATTGTGGTATCTTTAATAAACAGTAGAACAGGAATTCTTCATTAATCTTTTAAGTATGAGGCACACCTCTCAAAGAATAAATCCTGCATTTACAGTTTGCTTTATTGCTAAGTTTTCTATACAGCAGCAATAAAAAGGCATAGCTGATAACACCTCTGATTAGCCCTTGAAGCTTCCCCTGAAATAAGGGAATGACCAATCAGATCCCAGCAGATGGCCAGATTTAAAATGGCAGTCGCAATCTTAAAATTTTATCGATTAGCTGGGCGCGGTGGCGCACACTTGTAATCCCAGCATTCGGGAGGCTGAGACTGGAGGATCCGGGTTCCTGGCCAGCCTCAGCTGCCTAGTGAGGCACTCCGCAACTTAGTGAGACCCTGTTTCAAAATAAAGAATAAAAAATAGGGCTGGGGGTAGAGCTCGGAGGTAGAATGCCCCTGAGTTCAATCCCCAGTACTGCAAAAAAAAAGAAAAAGAAACTTTATCTATTGAGTTTTTAAAGGTTTCCATGTATCTCTATCTGATGTCATGGGCTATTTGATAAATGATACTGTTGACTGATATACAAACACACAAGCAAACTCAATAGGGTGCCTTGACGTTAGATGATTTTCTTCTTATAGCCTTTTGATTTTCACCACATTCAGTGGAAAATTGCCATGTCTCTTTTAATACATGATAAGTAGGACTACTTAACAGCAAGAAATAATGAGTAAGAAAAGCCTTCTCAGATACAATATGTTTTCTCTAAAAGTTATCTTGGAATTTAGTTAAACTTTACCTCTAACCCAATCATTCCCTTTATCTCTCTCCTATTTTAATGGATTGTGAATAATTTCTACACAAATGAATCAAATTAGTAATGTGGGGTGGAAGAATACTAGGATGGTTGTACAACATGTAAGCTAAAATTGCATCCCTAAAAGGAAAATTATAGACCAATACCAACTTGAAATCTCCCTCTCAATGGCTTCATCAGGTCCTTCATGATGCAGTAGACAACAGCCTCATAATGAGGCCTTTGGGTACCTCAATTATGAACCCCTTGGAGATCATTTAAATGGGCACACCCACATTATGCTGAATTTTTACATTATTCTCACTACCCTAATAGTATTTTTCACACATCACCTTCAAATACTGGCATGAAACCTAAAATGCTTTGTGAACATAAGATCAGAACAATTTTTAGTAAACTCTATTCACCAAAACATATTTTAAATAAGCTTCCCTGTATTTATTTTATTCATATTTTACTTTTGGTTGATTAAAAAAATCATCATTTTTATATGTCTTGGTTTTCCCAGACAGTATAATTCAAGGCCTGTTGCCTAGAGTAATTATTAATAGTAAACCCATTCACTCTAAAATTGTCTTGGTTTGAGGTGAATGATATGGCTATTCTGTTTATTAGTAATTTTCCAAATATGTAATGTTTAGGTCATTTATAGTAGAACCCAGGATCATTTTTATCAACTTAGTCAAGCCTATAGATAAAAAAAAAAAAGCTTTCAAAATCAATTTCAATTTTTTTCTGTTACCCATGAAACTCCTTTAAAGCCAGGACAGTTGATCCAAAAGGGATTATTATAGATATTTAATGTCTGTGAATGTTGGTGCTAGACAATAATAATTACATTGTTAAGTTTAAACAAATAATCAAAGAAAGTAATAGAAACAATTAAAAATAATATAATACTAACGTGTAAAACTTTCAGATTACAGAAATCATATATGGACTTGGTTTTAAAAAGTTAGTGAAAAAATAATGAGGGAAAATTCTCATAAATTTACTCTAGTTTGTTACCCAAACTGTCTACATTTTCAAAACCAGAGCTTCATGCTTTCATAAACAAAATCAAACTACTTTTAAACTGGTCTTTTCACTGTTAGAGAAACCAGAAATACAAGTGGTTTTAAATAACAAACATAGTTATATTTCTTTGTCATGTTTTTCAATTCTGTTGATAAAAGACAAAGAACCAAGCAGCATATGTTGACAGAGAATAAATGAAACCTGCCCAGCATATGGCCGCCCCAGCAGAATGCGGATCTCTCCAGATCAACCTCTTTCATGTTCAAGTTCCTGGCTCTCTGTAAGTTCTTTTCACTTAAATTCTTTACTAATAATAATAGCATTAAAAGCCACACCAAAAGTAAAACTAAGACCTAAAAAGAGTGAAATTAACACAAATATCTCAATTTTTTTTAAGCTGCAAAACCAGCAATCCACTTCCCTATTCAAATTGAAACATATATTCATTACATCAATATGACATGATGGTGCGTATTAAAATATTTAATAAAGTTTGGTAATGTTTATTATAGTGATGATAGTCATATTTTAAAAATATAAGCAAGATTAACTAAACTGTTGTTCAATAGGTGAATGGATAAATTACCTGTGGGATAGCCAGGAAAGAGATGTGATTTAGTGCTAGAAAGAAATGAGCAATTAAGCTATGAAAAAAGATGGAGGAAAACTAAATGTGTATTACTAGGTGAAAGAAGCCAGTTTGAAAAGGTTATACTTGATGTGAATCCAACTATATGACATTCTAGGTGAGACTATTCACGGGCAAAGCAATGAAGACAGTAAAAAGATCAGCACTTTTCGGGCAAAAAGGAGGGATAAATAGGCAGAGCACAATTGATTTCTAGGGAAGTGAAACTAGTCTGTAGGATATTATAATGGTGGATACATATCATTAAACATTTGTCCAGTCCCATAGAATGTACAACACCAAAAGCAAACTCTAATCGAAAATATGGATTTGGGTGTCATGTGCAGATGTAGACTCAGTATTATAAGACATGCACGACTCTGGTGAGGGATGCTCCTAATGGGGGGGGCTGTGTATGTGTGGGAGCAACCTATACATGGGAAATCTCTACATTCCTCCTAATTTTGCTCTGAACTTAAATATGTTCACATAAAATAAAGTCTTAAAAGAATTTAAGAGAAGTATTAGGAAAAATTAATAAGCACAAAAATTAGCATCATTTTAACACTTATTTTATTGTATATTTGTAACTTTTTCAGATAATAGAAGTCATATGCCTGTGTGAGCTTTGGAACTTTCTTCTTTCATAAAAGTTCTAGGTTGTTAGAAAATAGAATTTCTATTCTAACTAATAATAACCTCAAATGTCTTATGTATTTGATATTTAAATTATTTTACATTAACTAAACAATAAAATGTTATCCATAATCCCTGACCATAATAGCAGGAAAATAGACATTTGGGGCTGAGGATGTAGGTCAAAGGTAGACAAGGTACTTAGCATGCAGAAGGCCCTGGGATTGATCCCTAGCACTACACACACACACACACACACACACACACACACACACACACACACTATATTTTGTATATATATAGTATATATGTATATTTTATAAGTATACAAAATATAGGTATATAGTTGGGTTCCACAGCACATGCCTGTCATCCCAGTACTTGGGAAGCTGAGACAGAGGATTTCAGGTTCAAGACCAGCATCATCAATTTAGGGAGACCCTCAGTGACTTAGCAAGACCTTGTTTCAAAGTAAACAAAATAAAAAAATAAAAAGGGCTGGGGATGTATCTCAGAGTTAGAATGCTTCTGGATTCAATCTCCAGTACCACAAAATATATATACATATATATTTGTTATATACATATAAAAATATATAAATATATTAGCACACCTGTATATATTTGTGTATACATGTACACACACACACATACACATACACACACACACACACACACACACACACGTGCAGTGTTAGTGTCCTAGAATTAAATTGAACTGGCAACAGTCTAGTTTTTCCCTATCAGAAATTATATTTTGTTTTTATTTAAAGATAGATGTCACTCTTAAAGAGAGCACAAAACTAGAAAGTTGTTCTATGATTCTACTAAATAAAAATTTAATGAAACAAGACATGTTCTTCTACAAGAAATAATCTACACATAGCAAAAGACTATGGGGGAAGGAAAACATGCATCTGTGAGTCTCTGTAGGACTGAGAGAAATAATCTCTTTCCTCCAAAACAGTAAGAATTTATTTGAGAAAGAAAACGTTCATAATCTTAAACTAATAAAGCTTATATTTTCTTTTCTAATTTATTTCTTAATAAGTCCAAGTGGCTACTCTACTGCACATACACAAAAGGAAAGTCCAGCCATGCCTCATCAGAAAATTAAGAAAATATATATTTAAATATCTAAAGATTGGCCTAAGTAAATGGAAAGAAGTCGGGAAATGTAAAGGACAGGAAGTTAGCTTTCTCCGCATAGATTTTAAAGAGTTGCAAAAGATTAAATAATGTTATTTGTGTATGTTTCACTCAAGATCCAACAACCATTCATGCTAAAAGCACTTCAGAGAATTGGAATAGAAGAAAGGTACTTCAACATCATAAAGGCAATATACAATAGGCCCACAGCCAACATCATATTAAATGGAGAAAAACTGAAAGAGTTCCCACTAAAAACAGGAACAAGACAAGGATGTGCATTATCACCTCTTCTGATCAATATACTACTTGAGACTCTAGCCAGAGCAATAAGGCAAGAGAAGGAAATCAAAGGGGTAAAAATAGGGAAAGAAGAACTAAAACTATCCCTTTTTGCAGATGACATGATACTATACTTAGAAGACCCAAAAAATTCAACCAAAAAATCTTATAGAACTGATCAACAAATTCAGCAAAGTGTCTGGATACAAAATCAATATTAAAAAATCAGAAGCCTTCCTGTATGCCAACCATAAATCCACTGAAAAAGAAATCCAGAAAACAATTCCACTAACAATAGCATCCCGAAAAATAAAATACTGAGAGGTAAACCTAACCAAAGAGGTAAAAGACCTCTATAAGGAAAACTACAAAAAGCTGAAAAAAGAAATTGATGAAGACCTTAGAAGATGGAAAGATCTTCCATGCTCTTGGATAGGCAGAATAAATATCATCAAAATGGCCATCCTCCCAAAAGTGATCTACAGATTCAATGCAATACCCATGAAATTACCAAGGTCACTCCTCACAGACATAGAAAAATCAGTCCTTAAATTCATTTGGAACAACAGAAAGCCCAGGATAGCCAAAGTAGTTCTTAGCAACAAGAACTATGCAGGAGGTATCCCAATACCTGACTTCAAACTCTACTACAAAGCCACAGTAATAAAAACAGCATGGTATTGGCAGAAAAACAGACACATAGACCGATGGAGCAGAATAGAAGACTCAGAAACAGACCCACAGGCTTACGGTCAATTGATTTTTGACAAAGGAGCCAAAAATATACACTGGAAAAAAGCCTCTTTAACAAATGGTGTTGGCAAAACTGGTTAACCTTATGCAGGAAAATGGAAATAAACCCCACTTTCTCACCCTGCACAAGAGTCAACTCAAGGTGGATCAAAGACCTGGAAGTCAGGCCAGAGACCTTGCAGCTACTTGAAGAGGGCAAAGGCCCAACACTTCAACACATAGACACAGATAAAAACTTTCTCAACAAGACCCCCAAAGCACAAGCAACTCAAAGGAAGATCAATACATGGAATTGCATTAAACTGAAGAGCTTCTGTGCAGCAAAGGAAACTATCAAGAACCTCAACAGAGAGCCCAGAGTGGGAGAAAATTTTTGCCAGCTACACTTCTGATAGAGGTCTAATATCTAGGATATACAGAGAACTCAAGAAAATCACAGCTAAGAAAAAAAAATAATAACCCAATCAAAAAATGGGCAAAGGATCTAAATAGACACTTCACAAAAGAAGAAATACAAATGGCCAATAAATGTATGAGGAAATGTTCAACATCATTAGCAAACAGAGAAATGCAAATCAAAGCTACCTTGAGATTTCACCTAACTCCAATCAGAATGGCAATCATAAGAAACATGAACAACAAATGCTGGCAAGGGTGTGGAGAAGTGGGAACTCTAATACATTGTTGGTGGGATTACAAATTAGTGTAACCACTTTGGAAAACAGTATGGAGGATCCTCAGACGAATGGGAATGAACCTACCATATGATCCAGCAATAGCACTTCTGGGTGTCTTTATAAGATAGATGAAAGAATTCTGAAAAGGAAAATAATCTTTACCTTCATTACCTGTGAGGTTGGTTTCAAATAAACAGAGGGCACAAGAGCTAAATTGCTTGTCCCTTGGGAAAATAATGTGATCCCATGTGCACACACACACACACACACACACACACACATACACACACACACACACATCCAAAGCTAGCAGAATATCAGATCATTCCATTTTGCCATTAAAAGTCCAGGTCAGTGTCAAGATGTTTAAGAAATAAAATCTCACACATATCATTCTTTTAAGAAAGCAATCTTGTCATTTTTCCTTTTTTAATTAATGTATTAAAGGGAACTGAGCAAACTGAAGCAGGAACACCTGGAGAAAATTCTTCTTTAATGAGACCAGACACCATCCTTCAGCAATCGTGACCAGAACTGGAAATTAACTGTTTTGATATCACTGTTGGCAACTATACAAAAAGAAGCCCCACACAGAAGGGCAGCTCCAGCCATACTCATAATTCCTTCTGTTATTGTGGCAGCTGTCAAGAAAAATTATCTGGACAACAGCATCTTGAACTCATATCTTGGAGACAAGTTAGAAATAGAAAAACCTGCAAGAAGAAAATTACAGAAGTCTAGTCTTCCAAGCACAGGCAATGGACTGCTCACCAGCCCTGTGCTCTAGCTACATACAGGCCGGGAAGATAGCGCTTCCTACACATGTCTTAGCCAACTTCTACCTCTCTGATCCATGCCGGCTCTCAAGACTACCCCAAGTCTGGGAGTCATGAGGGTCAGCCCATCTCCACAGCTCCTTTACCAACATCCAGTTCTTTGGCAAAATTGACACTAGGGAACATTAAATAAGAGATATGTTGTCTTCTAAATCCCTTCCCTTTGTGTTACTGGTCTCTCTAGGACCAGGACCAGTTTGCCACTCCTGTACTCAGCTGTAAGCCCTATCTTTCCTTCTCATCCAATATGGAAGTGACCAGTGTGAGAATGTGTCCTGCAGTATGGCAACTGTGGGGAGCATAACTGACCCAAAGGCCCAGCTGCTGTGTTCTGCATCCACCACTGTGTTGGCTAAGCCGAGCTTCCCACAGGCAGCCTCCAGGCAGTGAAGCAGAGGACGCCAGGCATACTTTGAGAGACACAGCTCCTCTGTCGAGCACTCTGTCGGCCTTGCCAAAACTTTCTAAGAACCGTGTCACTCTCTAGGACTTTTCCTGCCCAAGGCTTCTTTCTCCTTCCTTTTCTGTTTCACAGGACTCAGACTTGCAGCATGACTTGAGAACTCTCCCAGCTCCCGCCCATCTGGTTTCCCCTCTAATCCAACCCCTGTGGTCTCCTGTTGGAGTGCCCTAAATAACAAAGTGTCTTTGCCCCTTTATTCTCCTAAGCCGTTCTGTGATATATCCCTAGATAGTCTGTTGAGTGATAAGCTGCTAGGAAAAATTAGCCATAGCTAAAGGGGCTTTGTGTATGGATTTGAGGATGTCCAAAGCCAGTCAGTTGGCAAAATGTGTTCACACACAGGAACCGTGACGTGGACCAGAGCTCGAAGGATAGACTTTCAGAGTCGGAAGTTCTGGTAGAGATGTGAATTCTCAGATCTGAGGAGAGGCAAGGTGCGTGTAGAGTTTCTTAAAGGCACTGGAGAAAAAACACGTCAAGTGGTGTAATTAATAAAATGTGCAGAAAGCACACCTGGAGCAAAGAGCCTCTGTCCTGCCTAGAGACATTCTTTTGCATCAACTGTGTAAAACAGCACAGGGGCTATAAACTGGGTTATGTGTTAAGATACAGACTGAAACTGTGAAAAAAGGAAATAAAATCCTGAAGGAAAAGTTTGTACCAAAATTCCAGTCATCAAGTTTTTCCTGAAAAGTGCTAAAGTTTTTTTTGTTTTGTTTTTGTTTTTTGTGATACTGGGGATTGAACTCAGGGGCATTCTACCTCCGAGCTACAACCCTAGCCCTATTTTTTATTCTTTATTTTGAAACAGGGTCTCACTAAGTTGCGGAGTGCCTCACTAGGTAGCTGAGGCTGGCCGTGAACCTGGATCCTCCAGTTTCAGCCTCCCAAATGCTGGGATTATAAGCGTGCGCCACCACACCCGGCCGTGCTAAAGTTTTAAAAAATCAAGCCGGGTGTGGTGGCACACACCTGTAGTCTTAGTACTTGGGAGACTGAGACAGGAAGATTTCAGGTTTGAAGTCAGTCTCAGCAATTTGGCGAGACTCTCAGCAACCCAGCAAGACCCTATTTCAAAACAAAAAATAAAAAATTCTGGGATTATAGCTCTGAGGTTGAATGCCTCTGAGTTCAATAAACAAACAAACAAATAAATCATTCTTCTTTGGGGGACCTCACAAAATCAGGAAGAGAGTCAAACATGATCCTCAGGATCTGGTCATCAACTACTGGTGAAGAGTGAGCATTCCTATCCCCCCAAGAATCTCTCAGGAAGCATAAAATGCCACAGTTGTATTTCACTCAAAACATAGATGCACTGTGTGCATATATGCCACTATCATGATGAACTGCACTATGATATGAAACTATAATACACCAATACATGTGTAAAAATAAAAATAAAAGTTACTTCGCAGTATCCTAACAGGGAAGGGTATATGTTACATTTTAAATTACCAACTTAATTGAACAGGAATATTAATCGGCATTCTTTTTTTTTTTTTTTTTTTTGCAGTACTGGGGATTGAACTCAGGGCCATTCTACCTCCGAGCTATACCCCCAGCCCTATTTTGTATTCTTTATCTTGAAACAGGGTCTCACTAAGTTATGGAATGCCTCACTGGGTAGCTAAGGATCCTCCGGTCTCAGCCTCCCAAATGCTGGGATTAATCGGCATTCTTTTGAAGTGATCAAAATAGTAATTAGTTTAGCACATTCTAGGAGTAGCAACAAAAAGGCAGCCTTCCTATCCTTTAGGTTGAAATTCATTTAAGGGCTGCATCTTGCAACTAAGCGATCCTTGTATCTGAAGGTGATAGATTCTCTCTCCCTGTTCCAGAGTCACTCAGCGGCACCCACAAGTATCATGACTCCAACTGGCCCTGTCATTTTATTTGCAGGAGAGAAATCTTACCCTTCATCTTTTCTGACACTTTGGTCTCTATTATCTGAAATTTGCTACAAATCATGCATTTTCATCGTTAGTAACAACAATGATAACGTTATTTATTAAGCACTTTCCGGATGTGCTTAACCTTGATACACAAGCCTCCTGATATAATGCGGTCCTTCAAGGCTGACGCTTTTATAGACGATGAAACTCAGACTCAGAAAGGTGAGATGATTTGATCGAGGTCACAGAATTAATCTGACTAGTGAAATTTCCTTCTGTCTTTGCTGGCACAGTATTTCCCTTTCTTCTGGTAGCAGAACTATTTTTCTACTGTCCACCTGACACTGGGTAGGATTCTGGTAGATTTGTCACTTCTATGGCCCTACTTTCCCTTGACCTAATCCCACAGCTGTGGGTGGTTCACAGGAATGAATAGTCAGTGTAGATCAGTGATTGGTCTAGGAGTGAGCATGTGGTTCCTGCAGGATCAGAAGTCAGACAACAGATATGGATGCTAGGAGAGAAAAGATCATCCTGATTTCATGGTAGAAGGTGCTATGTGTCATGTATGTTTAGGATGCCAATGGCCTCCGCTGTCACTACACAAATGCAGCCTGAAGAAAACAGAACTGAGATAAGGAGAAACTGGAACCTGTTACATCCTTTAAACTAGCTGTAGCTGAAGTTAATGCCAATCCTCAGGCTTACCAGTAGCATATGCTAATAAATATCCTTTTTGTTTACACTAAACTTGGGTTTCTGTTCATGCAACTGGAAAAGTCCTGGTGATTATAATACTAGAGCCAGAATTAGACCCAGTCCCTCTGATTACAGAATGACATTAACTATTATAATTCTTCATTAAAGACAAATTATAGATGGGAGTCATCTCATTGCTAACAATACAATACAAAATAAAATATAGAAATTGCACCTTAATGCCCTGAGCATAGCCCCATTATAGTAATTAGCATTTTTGTTATAATTACCTTTTAATGTGTTTTCCCAGAAATCTCTTAATGACAAGAATCATGTCTTTTTCATTCTTGTAATCCTTAGGACTTAGAAAGTGCTCAATAAATGTTTTTAATGAATAAATAAAAATTTCTAGTAACTTACAATTTAAAGAATTCCTCTTATTTCAGGTTGATCTAGATACTTATTTATTTATTTATTTATTTATTTATTTTTGGTACTGGGGATTGAACCCAGGTGCATTCTACCTCTGAGCTACACCCCCAGCCCTATTTTTTATTCTTTATTTTGAAACAGGGTCATACTATGTTGTGGAGGGCCTCATAAGTAGCTGAGACTGGCCACCAACCCAAGATCCTCCAGTCTCAGCCTCCCAAGTACTGGGATTACAAGCATGAGCTACAACACCTGGCTCATCCAGATACTCTTAACCAAGAGAGTTCCAGGTCTTAATTCACTTTATCCAAATCTTTCTTTACAAGATCTGACCTTATCTGAGAGCTTCCACCAGCTCTAATACTCTTACTCACCTCCTTACTTCCCACCTTACTTGGGTTTTCTTGATAATACTTGTCACCTACTGAAATATCTATAGTTTATTCTTTGTTTCATTTCACTGAACTGTAAACTTTTTGAATGCAATACCTAGCCTACAGAGGGTTCTTAAAAATGGTTGATTGAAATTACAATATAAACAGTATCTGGTGAGGCATTCAATTCCACATTTCTAATGCCTTCTAGAACATTTTAGATATTCATTCACTATTATAATTAGAAACAACAGTTAAATGTATGTATATTACAATGTAATGAATATATGTTTTAAAAAATTTTAAATGTGCTCCTTAGTAAAATGTCTTGCCATTGTATGAACTCTGATTCTGACAACTTCTACTAAATATATACCAATCTTATTAACACAGTATTACCTTATGACAATTGGCTAAGTCAAGCATCTTTTTTGCTCACATTGTTATGGTAATGATATCTTAGCCTAGATTAACTATAAAAATATATTGAGACTTACTGAAATCTAGGTGTATATTATGATTGATCCATACATGTTGTTCAATTTTTTTTGGGGGGGGGATTTAACCCAGAGACATTCTACCTCCACGCTACATCCCCAGCCTTTTTTTTTTTATTCTTTATTTGGAAATAGGGTCTCACTAAATTGCAGAGGGCCTAAGTAGCTGAGGCTGGCCATGAAACTGTGATCCTCCTATCTCAATCTCCCAAGTACTGGGATTATAAACCTGTGCCATCACGCCCGGCCAAATGTTATTTTTATATATTTGCTTGACTTCAATTTTTTTTGTATGACCTAATACAATTAGTTATCTGTATTCATCCACTTTTAAATAAATACATATATAAATTCAAGCAATGATAATTTATTAGTGAAATTATATTTTTAGAAACTCTACATATTAAAAATATGTTTAAGTGGAAAAAATCAGATAAAGATATCTTATGGTAAAAGTAATTACAAAAAGAATATCATGACAAATTAACTAAAGAATTACTCAATTTTTACTTCTTGTTTCATTAAACTTCCTATTAGATTGATAGCTCTAAAAACTATGGCAATCATCTTTGTTTCCTCTCTTATTTATATGGTATGCATTGCTCTTTTTTGGTAACTTTTAGAGCTATTGAAAATGACATGCTTGGTATTTTCCTGTGAATATCATGAACTTTTAAAAATACTATATTGTGATTACAGTATTAGTCAGTATCCCTGTTCAATTAAAAGAAAATCAGTGTGCTGTCTCTTGCTGACTCCAAATACCTGGCTTCCTCTTGCTCTTTGTTTCTTATCAGAAAGAACAGCTGTGGTTGTACATGGGGTACACATGGCAGCTGGAAGCATTCAGGTGCCAATTCCTGCTTTAAGAAGAAAAAGAAAGAGAATAGAAAGCACTCCTCGTTCAAGGTAATCTTCTCCTCAGAGACAACTAGTATTGAAGTGGAGATTAATGGGAAGAAGTTAGAGGAGAAAAGGCTGGACTGACTTAACTTTTACCTGCAATAAATGCAGATAACATGTATTTAAAATGCCAGTTCTATGAACAAGGGGTTACACCATTCTATTTGAAAAGTATAAGTGAAGTCTTGGCTTACTCATGTCTGTGGGTGATTTGGCTATCCATTTTATTCTTTAAAATGGAGCTTGGCCAAGCCTTTCCTCCCTACTGCAGAGAAAAGGTAGGTAAGCAACATTTACACCAAGGAGAGGGAGCCGTGAAAAATACCATGAAATGGAGCTCTCAAGAAAAGGAGCAGGCAAGGTTTATGTCTATTTTATTAAAACCCAAACTGCTTTGTTTTAAAACTTTAATAAAAAGCCAAATATAAAATAAAGGTTTTAGCCGGACATGGTGGCGCACACTTGTAATTGAGAGGCTGAGACCAGAGAATCCGGGGCTGTGGCCAGTCTCAGCTACTTAGTGAGGCCCTCTGCAACTTAGTGAGACCCTGATTCAAAATAAAGAATAAGAAATAGTACTGGGGGTGTAGTTCAGAGGTAGAATGCACCTGGGTTCAATCCTCAGTACTGCAATAAATAAATAAATAAATAAATAAATAAATAAATAAATAAATAAATGCTTTAGGTTCTAGACCAAGTTCTAGAATTTTTTATTCTTGATCAAGTTCTCTTCATTTAGAGTTTGTATGAAATCATATATACAGTGTGGCTAAGACTTGAACACAACAAATGACAAGAGGTGAGTTAGACTTATTTGTTTTATAAAAATCACATTAAAGTGCTGAAATTGCAAGTGTTAAGTATTGGATTACCTGAAGATGTGTATCTGTCATTAGACAGAGGTCCTAAGAGGTCCCTCCAAGGGGGCAATAGGACTTCAATTCAACTTAGGCAGATTCCTGAGCTTCATCACTGAAAAGAATTCTAGGACATATCAAAAGCAAAGCACAACCAAAGATTTATTTAAGGACAACAAAGATATACACACCCCAAAGGCAGGATGTGTGCAACCCTCATGTCTCAGAGAAGAGAAGGTGAGTGGCATGCCTTGGGTTGATTTCCAGGGAAGAATGGGGCCAGAAATGCTTCTTTGGAAATCAGATCCCATGTCAGAATGTTTTCTCATGGCCAAGAAGTCTAGCCATACAATTGTAGGTACATTATATAAGCCTTAGAATCTCATGACATTGATTATGTTTCTATTTTAGGACTGATCTGGTACAGGCAAATTCTGGAACTTCTGTTCTTCTAACTAAAGGGCCAAGCTCATAAATCTGAGTCTCCATATACTAAGTAAGGGTCTCTTTCTCTCCCCCCTCTGAGAGTTCACCTATCTCATTTATATTTCTACTTTTTCACAGGGAAAATTTCCAAAGATATTCATTTTTCAGTTGAGACCAAAAGAAGAAAAGCAAATTAATATAATCACAGCTGTGTTTGGGGATACAAATTTCTTCCTTGAAGTTTCAGTTTCCATTGAAAAGGATCCCCTTTCTTTGAGATTCTAACCATGTATCATAACTCAACCGGACTCAGTAGTTTTTGCCAGGATTAATTTATTCACTTGAATCAAAATTTCAAGCTCTCTATTGACTTCTTCCATTTTCACACTCTATATAATCTGTGTTGATATGTAAACATTAAACATAAGTATTTTTATAGGAATACCTGGAACCATCTTGCAGTTTTTCTTTCAGTATAAATTTATCATATGCACATATATTGTTTTAGGGCTCTGGATATGTCCCCAGGCAATGCCTTTTCTCCCACTCTATTTGAATAACTATGAAAAATTCTATCTTCTTCTGATCCATATTTTATACTTAAATCATATCCCTACTTGCCAGTTCACAAAATGCACAGAGTAGTTTTTGGAATGCCATCATCACAAAATAATCCTGCAGCTGAAAAATATAATAATAAAACCATTCTAAAACTTAACTTCAAATCATATATCTAGTCCTTGGCCCACATTCTTAAATAAGTTTACTTATTTCACTGTTAAGTATCTATCCTTTCTTTTAATGAACAATTTCAACAATTCTTATTCTCAATTTATTAATACAGCCATATAAGTTCTTACTCTAATTCAAATCAGTTGACTTAGGCTATATCTTTTTCATAGAACCTCAAAATTGGAGAGCCACATCTTTCAGACTAAGGGTACTCAGGGACAACTGTAATCTACAGATTGGCTTTTGGGGATTCTTAAGAGCTTTCTCTTTGTATTAGTCAGCATTTTCACAGCTATAATCTAGAAGACTAGACTACATATCTTAGAGGAAGTAAGATTTATTAGCTCATAGTTTCAGGGTTCAGTTCATGTGCGGCCTGGGACAAAGGATCTCAAGGCATGGTAGTTCTTTAAGGGATATTCTATATATAACAGACTTAGAGACATAAGAAATGAAAAGCAAAGCAATGTTTGTAGAAAATCAAGAAAAATTGTTTTAAAATTAAAGTCCCTTAAAAGAAAAAGTATTCAATTTCCAACAATTGACTATTGTTAGTCAGATTACTAGTTATTTTAAATTTACTCATTACCACTCTTCGGTGAAATACACATGCTCAAAAAAAAAATGACCCTTGCAGAAATTCTAATCAAACTGTTAGTTAAAAACTTAACCATGGGTCATTTTTCATTTCTGGAAATGGACCATTTTAGATTCTTTCTCTGAAACATAACCCTTTTTTCATGGCCTTCTCTTAAACTGTACCCCTACTTCCCTAAATACACCTCTTACATTCTAGGAAGAAAGAGTGAAAGAGAGAGAGAGAGAGACAGACAGACAGACAGATAGACAGACAGACAAAATGGGTGCTGGATACGAGCACAATGGTTCATGCCTGTAATCCCAGCACTTGGGAGGCTGAAACGGGAGGGTTACGTGTTCTAGGATACCCTCAGCAACTTAGTAAAACTCTCAGCAACTTAGCAAGTTCCTATTTCAAATAAAAAATAAAAAAGGTCTGGGGGTATAACTCGAAGGTAGAATGTCCTGGGTTCAATCCCAGTACCACATACACACACAAGAAAACTTAACCATGATTCCATGATTTAAAAATAGAGTAGGATGAGCCACTGCATGTTTAATTGCTAAAGGTTGTACTTCAAATACCAAGGAGTAGAACTGAATTTCTTTTTCTTTCTTTCGTGTTTCTAAAGGTTGAACCCAGAAGTTTTAGCATGCTAGGTAAGCTGAGCTATATCCTTAGGCCCCATTTTTTGTTTTGTTTTGTGTTTGAAATGAGGTCTCACTATGTTGTCTAGTCTGGTCCCAAATTCCTGGACTCAAGCAATCCTCCTGCCTCATCCTCCCAAGTAGCAGGGACAGGACTATAGGACTACAAGTATATGCCACCATGCCCAGTGAACTGAATTTATTAATCCTCACATGTGGATCTAGGAGAGACATTTCTAGAAAGCTCATTAAGTTATTCTAATATGTAACCATGACAAGATCTATTGTGACAATATATCTCTACTCTAGCTGACAGATAACTTGGTGGTGGCTTGGGAAATCCAAAAGGTGGAGGTATGTCTGGTGACCTATTTTTCTCAAGCTTTCATGTGCACCAGAATCAGCTGGGGTTCTGGGGCTCAGACTCCTGAGCATCAGATGTCACAGGTGAGGATCCAGACCTTGCATTCTCCATCTGAAGCTCAGGTGGTTCTGATGCAATAGTCTCCAGGTCACCTGAAAGTCGATCACTATCTAGTTCTGGGTACCAACATTTCACAGGTGGTGATATTTAACATCATAACCAGGTAGACTGAATTAACAAATCAACATGTATATCTTGTAAAACTGAATTATTTTACACATTTAGTTTACTATCCTTTGATACATATTTGATTAATAGTCTCATTACCATAAGTAGGTAGATATTAAGAATAATTTCTACCACTCCCTCAACTTCAGCACACTTGTTACTTAGAATAAAACAGTTTAGATTCACTGTTGAAAAAGTGCTATTGAAATATGAAAAACAATGGAAAGAAAAAAGAACTTTCTCTAGTTGTTACATTCATGTATCTATATCTATGTGTGTTTTCACTTTCTTCTATTTTTAAAGCGGAAACACAGAATGACAAAAATTTAAAGTTTTTATTTTAAAATTATTAAAGGTTTCAACTAATGGCATACATATTAAAGAAAATTATGCTACTTGCTCATTTATCTCGATGGAACCAAGCTATGTATTAACACTAAGTACAGAATAAGATTATTAAAAACATGTTTGTTCCTCTAGGGAGAAATTTATGTAAGGAAGAATTAGACGAAAACAGAGCTCTTAAAAAAAGAAATGCACAGAGAATTTTTTTTCCTGTCTGAAAATAAAATGTCAAGGTATACGCAATTTGTAACACATGAAAAGAAAAACCACCCATGCCCTACTGTGCAGAATGATGTTTTTTTAACATACAATGGATATACTGACTTTGTTTTTTAGAGAAATATCTCCAGAATAGTGCTTACAAACCTTTACATTTTACTTATACTTTCCTTTAATTTTAAAATGGAGAGCGATCATTTTATTCAAAGCTTATTCTCTTCTTCCATATGAGGTTTGAAATTCAACGACGTTAAGTCATCTGAATCCTTCTTCCCTAAGAACAGGCACACCTGCAGAAGATCAGAGTTCTCATTGACCTTGGGAACGCAGCAGTTTCAATGGAATAATCTTACGTTAGTGAAGAAAAAAAAAAAGCCATATGTGAATCAACATTAACCGTGCTTAGCCCACATCAAGGTTGATGACTCCCTTGGCACCAGTTTGGATTTTGTGCTAAGGAATTTGGCCTGAGCTTTCCCGTGCTTCGCCAGGACAGATTGATAAAGAGGTACAACATTAGCTTAATCATTTGCTCTCTATTTCTAACTTTTCCAAATATGTCCTTTACATGTTTGCTTCCATTGGAAATACAGAAAGAATGTTTTCACTCATATTCTTTTTGACTGAAATCAGTTCCTCATCTATTACAGAGCATTCATCCTAGGAAACAGGACTAACATCAACTACTAACACATTTATTGAGTGCCTCCCTTGTGCTGGGAACTGGACTAGGATTTTTTACATGCTTTATATCTGGTACCTACAACAATCCTTCTAATATAACCACTATTATTCCTGTGTATAGAGGAAAAAACTAAGGATGGCTGAGTGATTTGCTCGAAGGCAGATTAATTATAGGGCCAACAAAACAATGTAATACAATAATGATCCACAAGTATTGATTCACATTTTCTACCTTTTTATACTGTATTTGTAAAGAAAACAGCTAATTTTTCTATCACCTTTACTATATGCAGAGCATTTCTCTGAGTGCTTTGTAAGCATTAATCCACTCAAACTTTTTCTTATCTCTGTTAGGAAAATATTGTTATTTTAACATTCTGTAGGAAAGTGAGGCACAAACATGTCAAGAAACTTTCCTAAATTTGAAAATCTGATAAATAAATAGAGGACCCATTATTCCATCCAGGTAATTGGCTTCAGATTAATCACTTTTAACTATGATGCTATGTAAATATTAAGTAGGTTCCAAATAACCATTTCTACATTTAGTTATTAAAGCATGTAACTATATGATCCGTGTGCATCAAGATTTATTATAACAAAACAGAATATCCATCTGAGTAATTCTAGTTGATAAAATAAGTGTTCCAGTCTTCCTTCGTCCAAAAGATTGGTGGGGGAGATCCACCAGGTATCAGAGGCATAATGATATGTGAGAGGAATTCTGGGTCTTTTCCAATAGCTAACAACTTTCAGAGTAATAAAAATTTCATCCCAAGTAAAGGCGCTTTTTGAAAATTCTTTAGCGTATCTAAATAGTCCAACAAGCAGCAAGTGACAAAAGGTCTAGATAAACATTGCAGTAGTGGGAAAGGAGATCCCTAATATGTAATTTCCATTAAGATGCCTTTTCAGAGTCTTGACATCACAATTGTGATGCATAAAATAAATGTAGAATATCTGGCCATAAATAAATGCATGTAAGGTGGCCTGGCCCTTCATTAAAGAAGAGAAACTTAATATAATAGTAAAATTCTCTTAGAAATATAAGAAGGAATTGTATTTATAATATCTATTAGTTTCTAGTGGGCTTATCAACTTTGCTATAGAAAAAGAGATGATTATGAATCTGTCTTGTGGAAACTAATCGTAATATAACGGCTTGAAATGGAGATTTGCTCTACAAAAGCCATGAGACTTGTTAACAAATAGCAAGCCCATTAAAAAGAAAAAGAAAATATATGTATCTGCAAAGGATAGAAAATTGGAACATTCATTTCCTTTATTAAGATAGCAAACATCACCACTGAACTCAGACCTCAGGTTTTAAGTATTGTGATACTCAGAACAGTAGAGTCTCTCTGAGCTTGGGTGTTGTCCCTCTCTGTGCCCCTCCTTTCTTCCTCTCCTGGGAGCTCAGCCCTGGACAATTACAGGGTTGCTATCACAGAAGCTGTTTGTGTTGCATGGTGCTGGCTTTCTGCATGCAAAAAATGGAGACTCCAGAGAGAGATGACAGTGTGAGTTAACATTAAGTCAGAATCCAGTCTTCTGGGAAGACATAGGTGTATTGTGTTAAAGGAAAAAAATACACTAAGTGTAAGTTCTCATAGAATTTTATTTTTGCCATATCACTCTGGGATTTAATTAACCATTAATACTCTGAAATGAATTATTTGTGTAGAATTAAGTATATAAATAACATAAGAAGTATTTCAACCCTAAAAAATTGAACAAACAAAAAGGTTTAAAAACAATAATAAGCTTGCATTTGAAATGAATGCATTGCTTTCTTAACTCAAAGAGATGACATTGATTACAAATTTAGTATCATCTCTCATGCTATATAACTTTATTACGATAATTGTTTTGGGGGGGTCTCTCTCTTAGAATAGTCTGATCTATTTGAAAGCCAGTTCCTACCCTTCCAAACTTTGCTTACACGTTCAAGAAAGGATTCCAAACAATGATTCAGAAATTTTAAAATGTATGGTGTTTGAGAAATATGTATTAATTAGTACGATATTCAAAGCTTGGTATCAGAAGCAAAATTATTTTTTTCTTTTGAAATACAAATACTGCAACTTAGGTGGCATGGCACCATTGAAAACAGCTCGCCATATGCCTTTGATTTCACTGAGAGACATGCCATCTGCCACCACATTTAGTAATGATTCAAAAAAATGTAAGAGGAAGAATGACAGAAGATTATGATCAAATACAAGAATGTTGTCCATCACCTCTGGTCAAGAATCTGGCCTGAGAAGCAGTTTCGATTACCTCTGGTCATGAAGACAAACCCTGACAGAATCAGCTAAATTCCCCCTTTTTCATCAGCGACAAACCAAGCACAGTGTGGTTCACTCAGCGTGATTATTGATACAGATTTAGAAAGAAGTCTTTGATATGAAAGTAAAACCCAAAGATCCTAGGGCAATTTATATTTTAAATGAGTTTGGGCCTGGGGACTGGGATTAAAACAAGGAGAACTTGCTTATGCACAGTTAATTTATTTGTAAAAATTCAATACCTTCATGGGGGTTTTGAAAATGAAGAAAAATGGCAAGAAATAACAGATTAATGGGTGGGGTGTTTTTATAGTGAAGAAAATATATAAATCTGTTTTGTTACTACATTTTATCAAGTGCTAAATTATCCAAGGGTGTATTTTAACTCTACATAATAAAATTACTGTGATAAATCCCTTAAGATGATTCCAAAAGAACAGAGGTAATTTTTCTAAAAAGCTTAAAAATAGAAATCTCAAATACGTCCCTCATAGTTGGTATTTTTGTCCAAAAAAAGAGAAAAATGAAATGTAAATTCTATAGGAAAGTTTTTATAGGTATCTGTGTGTTTATTCAGATTTGTTTACTGAAAGCAAGAAATATTCAAACCCTATGGACCAAATTTTGGCTGAGAGAATACCATTTGAATAATGCAACTAATTTTTGACTAGTTTTTTTTGTAAAAGAAAAAAATGAACATGCTAATAAACTGTAAAACAGGTTTTGAGAATGAAGTGCAATCTTGTTTCAGAACTATATGCCAGTAGGACAAGGTAGTCTTGTGACTAGCTTGTGAGATTTATTTGAAATATTTTAGCCCAAATAACCAAGGGAAAATGGTTTCTAAATAACAGCATTTTTTTAGTATTCTTTTAGGTAATATAACTTAATGGAAATGTACATTATTATATTTTATCTCCCTAAAGAAGTTTAATTATTACAAATAACTACATTTCGCCTGCTCTAGAAAGTTCATGCCATTATTTATAGAAAAGTATCTAAGGGGGGCATTGTAGAAAAAGAAGTTAAGCAATAGCGTATTTGCAAGTCACTTTTTAATGTTTTTATTGGTGCTTTGTAATTATGCATCATAGTAAGGATTGAAGTGATACAAACACATACATGCACACAGCACTTGGTGTTTTTCCCTCCACACCCCACTCTGCACCACCCCTTCTCTGTTCATGTTCAGGAGATTGGTAGTGATATCATCATATATGGACATAGCATTAGTTGAACTGTTTTCTTCATCAATTCTCATTTTTGCATATCACTTATTAACTCATTTACAATATGTTTTACCTACTTTATCTATAAAATATATTTTTCCTATTTCATATAAGAAAAGGAGATTATCATAGTTAATCACCTACCTGAAGTCAAATCACTGTTTCTGTTCTAATTCGAAGTGAATGTAAGCATTATGGTTCCATGTCAGGGCTCAGTAGTCCAACACCAATCCTCTCAAGCCCGGACACCGGAGCATCAGCTTTCAGAGTTTGATATATGATTCCACACAGTTGCCCTCAATGTTTTGCATCTGCTTTGAATGGAAGCACTTGGGATGCAGTAACATTTTAAGCTGTTCTCAGTTACAGACACCTCTGTAAACAAAGGATTTTAGAATGTACAAGGGAAAGTGAGAAGAGTCTTGGACACAAGCTAGTTGTGTGACAAGTAATACACATGCATGAAATAAATTCTGTAGTAACCCAGATGCCCTTGAAAATAACATCATACATTGATATATTAGTGTGATAATTTGATCAGTACAATTAGAGAATCAGACAGCATATAACAGAGTTCATATAGAACAAGCATTTCACTTATCCTAGTCAAACTTGGTATAATTTATTAAAACTTGTTGATGTGGTATAGTGGCATTGGGCAGAGAAACTTGAGTAGTAAAATGAATAATCTCGCTGCAAATTACCCAATAAATTATTTGTGGAGAAATGCTGATTTCAGAAACTTTTGTTTCTGTGGAAATCAAACTTGAGATGTAGGAGATACTTCAAACATAGTATGTATGTTCCAGGGAAATATTCAAAGGCAGTGAATGGGGTAATGCAAGAGAAGTTTAAACTGTGCTGAAGCCGGGCGTGGTGGCGCATGCTTGCAATCCCAGCATTCGGGAGGCTGAGACCGGAGGATCCGGGTTCGCGGCCAGCCTCAGCTACCTAGTGAGGCATTCCGCAACTTAGTGAGACTTGGTTTCAAAATAAAGAATACAAAATAGGGGTGGGGGCATAGCTTGGAGGTAGAATGCCCCTGAGTTCAATCCCCAGTACTGCAAAAAACAAAAACAAACAAACAAAAAAACTGTGCTGAGTTTCCTATTTTCTCTCTAGCCTCCTCATATGAGAGAAAGCCAATGGCTTTCTGAGACTGTTGAACTCACTTAGCATAATATTCTTTAGTTCCATATATTTTCCTGTAAATGACATATTTCGGTTCTTTTTCATGGCTAAGTAAAACTTCATTATATGTATATACCACATTTTTTTTTATCCATCTGTTGACAAATACCTGGGTTGTTTCATAATTTGGCTATTGATAATTGTGCTGCTATGAGTTTGGATATGTGTGTATCACTTTCATATTCTGATTTTAATTCTTTTAGAAAAAATGTGGAGGAATGGTATAGCTGGGTCACATGGACTTCAGATAAGTAAAGAGAAAGACCATTAGAATAGTGGAAGGGGCATGGGGAATAGAGGTGGGGAAGGAAAAAAATGAGGCTTGATAAAGGGAACAGTTCAAATGTTATGTCCATATATAAATGTATCATTACCAATTCCACACACATACTGGGAGGGAATAGAGGGAGCAGGGTGGGATGCAGAGAAAAAACATCAAGTGCTGTGTGCATGTACATTTGTATCACTGTGAATCTCACAATGATGCATAATTACAATGCACCAATAAAAGTATAAAGAAAATAAAATGTGCTGAGTTTGTTAGAGAAAAACATTTAAGTTCCTGAATAATATGCCTCTGAATCATATCACATCTGCCATTTCTAGAATATTTAAAGCTACTAACAGAGAAAAAGAAAAGGAAGCATCGGAAGCTGAGAAAGAGCAAGACAGTGAAACAAATTAAAAAAAAAAAAGTTTTCACAGTGTGGCACTTGCAGAATACAACTAAATCCAAATACTCCAGAGCCATGAAACTGTGATTCTGTTATTCTGTTTAGTAAGGAGAAGAGAACTGGGATGTAGATGAAGGAATGAACAGAGTCCAGTCAAAGACTGTGAGCCATTCCTCATTTCTGTGCTGGTGTTGGTACTGCAGTCCCTCGTTCACAGGAATGCTCCCCCTCACATAGTCAAACTATGTTAATAAAGCATTTTGCCAAGCCTTTCCTACATAAAGCACATATCAAGGGAAGACATGATGAGGAAAGTCTTTTCCAGCTTTCATATGGAATTTTTTTTTTTTTTTTTGCGGTACTGGGGATGGAACCTGGGGACATTCTACCTCCAAGCTACAGACCCAGCCCTAGTTTTTTATTCTTTATTTTGAAACAGGGCCTCACTAAGTTGTGGAGGGCCTCACTAGGTAGCTGAGGCTGGCCGAAAACCCGGATCCTCTGGTCTCAGCCTCCCAAATGCTGGGATTACAAGCGTGCACCACCATGCCCAGCCTCTAACTGTATTTTTAAAAGAAAAAAAATAGGAAACTTAAAAAAAATTATTGCATTGGGGTCTGAATCTTCACAAACAAATTCTGTGAGGATGTGGGAAATAGGAACTCTTATACACTGTTGATGGAATTATAAATTGCTGCAACCATTATGGAGATCAAAATGGAGGTTCCTCAAAAGACTAGAAAAGGAACCACCATATGACCCAAATATACTGCTCCTTGGTATCTTTCAAAAAGAATTAAAGTCATAGTACTACAGTACATGAATATCTATATTTATAGTAACACATTTTACAACAGCCAAACTATGGAATCAATCTTGCTGGTTAACGATATGCAGAAAAATGGAAATAAACCCCATTTTCTTACCCTGAACAAGAGTCAATTCAAGATGGATCAAAGACCTAGAATTCAGACCAGAGACCTTGCAGCTACTTGAAGAAGGCATAGGTCCAACACTTTAACACATAGGCACAGGTAAAACCTTTCTCAACAAGACTACAAAAGCACAAGAAATTCAAAGGAAGATCAATACATGGGATTGCATTAAACTGAAGAGCTTCTTTGCAGTCAAAGAAACTATCAAGAACCTCAACAGAGAGCCTACAGAATGGAAGAAAATTTTTGCCAGCTACTCTTCTGATAGAGGACTAATAATCTAGAATATACAGAGAACTCAAGAAACTCACTTCTAAGAAAAAAATAACCCAATCAAAAAATGGGCAAGTGATCTAAATAGACACTTCACAAAGGAAGAAATACAAATGACCAATAAATGTATGAGGAAATGTTCGACATCACTATCAATCAGAAAGATGCAATTTAAAACTACCCTGATTCTCGGCCAGCCTCAGCTACCTAGTGAGGCACTCTGCAACTTAGTGAGACTCGGTTTCAAAATAAAGAATAAAAAATAGGGCTGGGGCTATAGCTCGGAGGTAGAATGCCCCTAAGTTCAATTCCCAGTACTATAAAAAAAAAATAAAAATTAAAAAAAAATAAAACTACCCTGAGATTTCACCTAATCCCAATTAGAATGGCAATCATTGAAAAAACAACAACAAATGCTGGCTGGCAAGGGTGTGAAGAAGTAGGATTTCTAATACATTGTTGGTGGAATTGAAGATTAGTGCAACAACTTTGGGAAACAGTATGGAGGATCCTCAGATGAATGGGAATGCACCTACTATATGATCCAGTAATACCACTTCTGGGTATCTACCCAAAAGAATGGAAAGCAAACTACCAGACTAACACATGTGTATATGTTTATAGCTGCACAATTCACAATTGCCAAACTATGGAACCAGCCAAGATGTCCATCACCAGATGAATGGATTACAAAACTATGGGATATGTACACAATGGAATTTTATTCAGCCATAAAGAAAAAAATCATGTCATTTGCAGGGAAATGGATGGAACTGGAAAAAATTATGTTAAGTGATATTAGTCATTCACAAAAAGTAAAAAATCATATGCTCTCCCTAATATGTGGAAGCTAGGGAGAAAGTGGGACATAGGAGGGACTCTAGAGGAAGAAGGAGAAAACTTAAGTGAGCAAAGAAGGCAACTTAACTGAGGGAGGTGTGGGGGTAGAAATCCCCTAAGGCACATGATGTACATTCAAAACATATCAAAGTGAATCACGAAACCATACATGAGAAGGAGAAAGGAGGAAGAGAATGGGGTGGAAATTGAGAGAGGGTTAAATGAATGCTGTGTGCATGTAAGCCTCTACCAGCATGTTCCTCACAAAGATGCATGACTATGATGCACCAATAAAAATAAATAAATGGGTAAAGAAAATGTAATATATACACACAATAAAGTTAGCCATAAAAAGAACAAAACCATGCCCTTTCTAGGAAAATGGGTGGAACTAGAGAACATTATGCTAAGTGAGATCAGCCAGTCTCACAAAATCAAGGGTCCTATGTTTTTGTCATATGTGGAAGCTATAGAGAAAATAGAAAAGAAAGTGTACTTGAGATGAAGGAGGAGAAAGACCAGTAGAAGAGTGGGAGGTGGGAGGGGGTAGGATGGGTGAGAAGGGGAGGAGAAAAGGAGACTTGATGAAAGAAACAGATCATATAACATTGTGTTCATATATGAAGGCATCAATACCAACCTCAGGAACATATATGGGGGAAAGGAGGGGAGGACAGGGTAGGATCAGGAGGGAAATACACCAAATTATATATGCATCTATTAATTTGTCACTTTGAATCTCACTGTGTTGTATAATTGCAATGCATCAATAAAACTATAAAAATAAAATATTTTTTAAAATATAGATTCAGATACTCTTTTATTCAGGTATCCACAGTATGGGTGTCCAACTTTATACAACCAATTTTCTCCTGTCTGGAGTGCAGCTTTTGTTCCTGGATAATGGATGAAATTCTCTTAATTAATCATTGTTTTCAATCCTTTTCTTTTCTCCATTTTCCTGTTGCTCTTTTTTTCTTTCACTTGCCAGTTTAGGAATTTGCTTGGCTCTTTTCCTCCACTTAATGACTATATTTAAAAAAAGATTTGGCTACATGCCTAGAGGCTCCTGGGTGTTGGGTGCCATATAAACAAAATTAATTACTAATTTCAGTGCCAATATCAGATCACTGGCACTAAGAGGTTAGTTGACAAGAAAAGAGCAAAGAGTAGTGAAAATTTCAACAAGTTACAGAGTATTTTTGCACAAAATAAATGCACAAAAATTAATAACATAACATGACTCTTGTGTACATGTGTACAGCATTTTTCCAAATGGGTTCATTTAGATTATTTCATCTGGCAACCAGAACAAATTCATGTTTTTTATGCTACCGATATTACCAACCTCATTTTACAAAATCCAGGAACTAAGCCTCAGACATACTAATCTACTATATATGTTTTCTTTGTTCATTAAAGAAAGACTTCCTAAAAACCTACTAAATGACAAAACATTGCACTGGGATTTGTGAGGTGACAACCATCTCAGCTTTCCCAGACTGCAGGGTTCCTGGGTTGTAGACTTTTAGTGCAAATATGGGACAGTCCTGACAAACTAGGACAGCTGGTCACACTAGCACAATATTGGTCATCCTATCTGCACATTCTGGTTCAAGTCACAAATAAGCTATATCTTCCTTGTTCACCATATCTAATGCATCACCAATTTTGAGCAAGTCCTCTTTACCTGTCTTGGGGATTATGATTCTGGTCCTCTTGCTGAATCAATTTCATCATCCTTCCCTCTGCTCCCTCTCATTCATATTTTTCTTCACTGCAATTTAATCTATTCTGCTCCCAGGCCAAAATCATTCCCATCTTAATTCTTAATGTTCTTTTAAATAAACCCATCCCCCCAGCAAAATCATCCACTTTCTATGCAATCCTCTCCTCGCTGTGCCTTTGTTATGTTTTTTTCTCATGTGTGTGTGTGTGTGTGTGTGTGTGTGTGTGTGGTGTGTGTGTGTGTGTGTGTGTGTGTGTGTGATATTTTTTTTCCTGAAAATCTTGCTAGTCTTTCAATCGAATCTTAACTTTAAAAGTTTCATGGAATATTTTTCTTTCGTAGTTTCAAAAAGATGTGAGTACTCTCTTCTTTGAACTCACTTCCCTTTGTGCTCCTGAATGACTCATCTCATCTGCTTTAGATTACAATTATTTATATCCTCTTTTCAGTCTTCCAACTAGACTGTACAATCCCTGAAATCAACATGGATCTGACTCACTCCAGCACCCCTGCTTCACTCAGCAGGTATTCCACAAGTTTTCCTTAAAGATGAAGGGGCTCTAACTCCTCTCCCAGTTCTGACTTTAAAAATAAATTGTATACATTAGCCATTTTAGACATTTAAAAATTAGCGTGTGACAACATACTAAATGAATGCATGGACATTGTAATTTTAAAAAGAATTCAGATTCCCACAGCTTTTCTGACATCAACATAAAGTTCTGCACACAGAAGTGCACACTAAGAATATTTAGTGTTTGCTCTTGTACGCACACATGTTTTTAGTCCACCCAGCTCCTATCAGCTCTCTACAGGAAAAGCCACAGAGAAAGAGAGCTTCTCCAGAACGGGCAGTCACTTATACTCAGAAAAATAGACTTTTAAGTAATTTTTCAGATGGTTGAAATTGAATTGGTATTAAAATGCAGGAAGAATGCCTGTTTGGGGTCTAAATTATTTCACCCATTTAGATGAGTCCAAAATGTCAGAATGAATTCACGCAGTTTGAGAGTTACATATTTTGGATTTCATTATATTTGCATGTTAGGGTAATCTCACAAAAATCCCATCAGTTTGGGCTTTAAAAGGGTTTTTCTTAATTAACCTAAAATCAACTGAAACTTTGGATCTAAAAATGCATCACAATGTTTACATAATTATTATTGAGATAATTTCAAAAATAGCACAGTTAAAGAGAAGTAGAATCATTTTTCATGATGTTTTCACCTTTTTCTCATAGAGGCTTTGGGCCTGCATTTGGAGGATAAAACAAGAGATTAATGAGAAAAAAATTGTATCATATCTCACCCTATCTTCTGCCCCCTCTGAGTCCCTCTCTGCCATTGAGTGTCTCCAGCCACGTGCACACACATCAGGGACTGCACCTCAGACACTACCCCAAACGCCTGGAGAACTGAGCCCTCATCTTTGCATCTTAATCACAGCTGACTCTTGCTCCCTTGTTCTCAGTCAAGTTATATGAAAGAAAGGGGGAGATGAATGAGTGGCCCATGCATCTGACATCTAATATCTGCTACTTCATATTTGGGGTTTGATTTAGTGTCTCTATCAGAGAGTTTGAGGAAACAAAGTCCTTTATCTTCTTTAAATAAATTCAAGCACTGACGCGTGATTTACCTTCTCTGGCAGTTTTATTATTCAGGACAATGGGCTTTTTTAGTGGTGCAATATTTTGGCTTTCCCCTTTCTCGCACATTTGTAAGCAAAAACATTCAGTTTGGTCATTTAAACAAGAATAAAACAAAAGTGATGCATGGCGCTAAGTCTCCAAAACCGTCCTATTGTCATTGGTATTTTTCTGTAAATTGAATGGACAGTAAAATAGTCCTTATTTTTGTATTTTACATAACGACCTGAAGTTGATGCATGAAAATGACCTTTCTGTGGATGACTTGTAGTTTGTAGCTGTCACCTATTTACCCTTCAATCCATATAAACACTGTAATGCTAGGTGTGGTGGCGCACGCTCACAAACTCAGTACTTGGTAGGCTGAGGCAGAAGGATCACGGGCTCGAGGCCAGCCTCAGTTACTTAGGAAGGGCCTCTACAACTTAGTGAGACCCTCTTTCAAAATAAAGAATAAAAATAGGGCTGGGAGCCAGGCATGGTGGCTCACACTTGTAATCCCAGCATTTGGGAGGCTAAGACTGGAGGATCCAGGTTTGTGGCCAGCCTCAACTGCTTAGTGAGGCCCTCTGTAACTTAGTGAGACACTGTTTCAAAATAAAGAATAAAAAATAGGGCTTGGGCTGTAGCTTGGAAAAAAAAAAATAGGGCTGAGGATGTAGATCAGAGGTAGAATTCCCCTGGGTTGAATCCCCAGTACTGAAAAAAAAATGTATGAGTCAGTCTATGAGCCATTAGGTCCCCCACTTTGCACAGACTCCAGCCACACTGTGAGCATCCCACCACTGTTCTACCAGATAATAGCATGCAGCTGCCCTGCCTTGCAACTTGCCCTTCTCAGAAGACCAAGCACCTCTTTCTCAATACAAATATACCATCTGCTCCTCCATATTTTTCCTGCTGCTGCATTGGCCCACAGGGGTATAATTTTCCTAACCGACCTGCTTAGAAAGGGCATTTTTTTCTAATTTGCACAAAAGCACCATATAAGTGAGCTGTAGCGTGGCCCTGGAGATCTGATGCCTGTTTCTGGATGAATGGTAGACACAGAATGCAACCAGGATAAAACAGCTTTCAATACTAGGAAGAAGGAATTCACACAACAGTTTTGCTCCTCTACCGTTTACTTGCATTGAAAGTCAATTGATGACAAGAAATTGAGAAGACACGTGGGATTCTGGCAGAAGTTGTTCAGAGGGTAATGCCCCCCCCCAGGGAAGGTGTTTTGGAGTGAATGAGCCCTCGGGGATACCAGAACTAGGTTTCTGTCACCCCGTGCAGAATCAGGGCCAGGAGGACATGTGGGATGGAATACACTCGTGATTCCTGTGAAGTGGAGCACACCCTGGAGAGTGGGATACTCACTATCAACTCAAGGCAATTCTACAGAGGACACAGTCTGCATTTAATAAGGGAATCTCTAAGCAACAAATAATAACAGAGACCTGTCCTAATTGTAATGCAGGGTTTTAGAAGGAATGGGCAAACCTAATCGTCTCTTAAGGATGCTGATGGAAACCAGCAACTTGTGACTCCACAGTCCCCTACAGCTCAGCTCTGTGTTGCTCTCTTCTTTTCCCTGTGGGGACTCTTTCCATGTGTCTTCACTCCAATCATGCTTGACTTGACCCCACCTTCTCCTTTACTTCTGGTTGATGTTAAATCATATATTTTACACAGAAATTGAAGACAAGCCTCTGACAGTTTCTGCCACCTTAATCATTAATTCATGTAATAAGCATTGATTAAGGGCTTGCTGTGTGTCAGGTACAACACCAGATGCTGTTTATAAAGAGATGAACAAAGATACAAGCCCTGTGCTTGCTGAGTTCCTGAGCCTAAACACAGCCACGTTCATTCTTCTTTTCATTTCTTCCTACTTGCCTTACTAGACCTTATTAGATCAGTATTAGATCCTGTGTCCAGTGTTCTATCCCACAAGACTTTCTGAATCTTTCTTTAAATGCTCTCCTCTCACTCTTTTATCTTGCTTCTCCTTCCTATGTATGAAATATTTGATTATTCTTTAGAAAATTTCCCTCTTGTGTATTTTGGATATCAAGTATGTGTCAGAAGCATAGCTGGCAACAATTTTCTCCCATTCTGTAGTCTGTCTCTTCATTCTGTTAATTGTTTCCTTTGCTGTGCACAAGCTTTTTAATTTAGTGCTTTTCCATTTGTTGATTCTTGCTATTATTTCATGAGCCATTGGTGTCCTATTTAGAAAGCCCTTGTCTGTGACTATGTCCTGAAAAATTTCCCCTATGTTTTCTTCTAGCACTCAAAAAACGTAACAACAAAATATCAAAAAGCCCAGTCAATTAATGGGCAAATGAATTGGACACTTTATAGAAACAAAACAAAGTACAAATGGTCAACATTGGAAAATGTTCAATGTTAGCCATCAGGGAAATTCAAATCAAAACTACATTGGGATCTCATCTCCCTGTGTCAGAATGACTATTATCAAGAAAATAATTAACAAATGATGGTAAAGTTGTGTGTGTAGTGGGGGGAGAAACATTGTATACAGTTGGTGAGAATGTATATTATTACAGTCACTATGGAAATTGGTACAAACATTCTTCAAAAAACTAAAAATAGAACTATCATATGACCCAGTTGTACCACTCCTAGGTATATTCCAAAAGGAGTTAAAGTCAGAATACTACAGAGACACCTGCATAGGCATGTTTATCACAGCACAATTCACACTAGCTAAGTTAGGAAATTCAGTATAGGCACACAGTGGAGTGCAATTTAGTCATAAAGAACAGAATCATGGAATTTGCAAGCAAATGAATGAAAACGAGGATTATAATATTAAACAAAACTAAGACTCAAAATGACAAATGTCGCATGTTCTCTCTCATGTGGAATCTGAGATGGGGGAGACAACATGAAAGTAGATGGGAGAAGAGGAAGATCAGGGAGGGTCATAAGCAATTAAATGCATAAATGTGCTGATTTTTTTATTTTTCATTTTTTTATTGGTACTAGAGATTATACCAGGGGCATTCTATCTCCAAGCTACACCTACAGCCTTTTTTATTTTATGTTTTGAAACAGGGTCTCACTCGGTGGCTGAGAGTCCCACTAAGGTGCTAAGGTTGGTCTCGAACCTTTGATCTTCCTGTCTCACCCTTCCAACTATGGGGATAACAGACATCCACCACCGTGCTTGGCAATGTGCTGATTTGGACAGCATGTAACGAGGACAACAACCAAGCTCAAGGAGGAAAACACTGTCCCTCAAACTCCACTTGGATTTCAGATAATGTCCCTCCTCTCCACCTCCCTCCTTCTTCAGCTTTCATGCAGGAATTGCTGACTCCTCGTTGTTGGCATATGCACTTCCTCATCTACAACTCTAAAATTGCTAAACTTCACACTAGAGTCACTAAATCCAACAAATATATTTTAGATCTTACCTCACTGACGCTTTGGTAGCATTTTATTTTATTTTCATTTTTTTTTCGGTACTGGAGATTGAACTCAGGGACATTCTATCTCTTAGCCCTATTGTTTTTCCTTATTTTGAAACAGGGTCTCCCTAAGTTGCGGAGTGCCTCACTGGATAGCTGAGGCTGGCCGGGAACTCAGATCCTCTGGTCTCAGCCTCCCAAATGCTGGGATTACAAGCCTGCGACACCACACCCGGCTCTTTGGTAGCATTTTAAATGTTCAGCAAACTTTCTTACATTAATGATTCCCTTTTCTAGGCTTCCAACATAGTACAATCTCTTGTTTTCCTAAAATTTTGACTAACAAGTCGGTGTCTTGCAAACTGCTCTTCCTCTAGACTGATGATAATTGCTGGTACTGTGCTAGGCACTCCTCTCTTTCATTTTCTCAACTTCACTTGGGTGAGCTCACCAGTGAAATGGTTTCAATGATATAAACCAGTGAACTTCAAAATTTAGTGTGCATAAGAACCAACTAGAAAATTGGAGTTAGTAGATATAGGTAGGGTCAAATTTAATACTTTGACAAGCACTCGACAATTCTGAGAAACATAGTCACCATATTCAGATTACCCCTCAAATCTGTAGCTGAAATATCAATTCCATGAGGGCACAAATTGTGTCCGTCTTACCAGTGTAAGATGCCATGAACCTAGCAAGGTATCCAATAAACACAAGTGTTTGTTTAATATTTGTAGAAAAAAAATGAATGTATATGTGAATATCCATGTCTTACATCTGTATGTCCAGGCCAGACTCATTGTGCATCCTCATCCTCCTGCAGTATCATCGAATCCTACTCATATCATATCCTAAACCCTGGGTCTTCCATCTACTGCAACCCTACCATCAGTTAATGAATGTATCTAGTTCAACCTTTTAATGCCTTGCAAAACCCTCCACTCATTCCTATCACCATTGTCAATGTCCTAATCCAAGCCACCACCATTTCTCAACTGGATTACTTCAATGTTCTTCTAACTAGTTATACTGCCTCTATTATTACTCCAAGTTTTCTTAAACAAAAATTGCATCATTAGAGCTAGCACATTAATATAGCTTTGGAGAACCTTTAAGAGATGGCCTTGGCTTACCTCTTCAAGACTGTTTTTCGTAAGCTGGGCATGGTGGCGCACGCTTGTAATCCTAGCATTTGGGAGGCTGAGACCAGAGGATCGGGGTTTGAGGCCAGCCTCAACTACTTAGTGAGGCACTCCACAACTTAGTGAGACCCTGTTTCAAAATAAAGAATAAAAAAATAGGGCGGGGGTATAACTCGGAGGTAGAATGCCCCTCAGTTTAATCCCCAGTACCACAAAAAAAAAAAAAAAAAAAAAAAGACTTTTTTTCAAAATAATTCACGTCTGTTCACTTCACTTTATTCTCTACTCTGGATTTTTGCAAGTCATTGTTTTGTCTTATTTTTTCTCCTTTAGTGCTGAGGATGAAACCCAGGGATGCTCTGTGAGTTACACCCACAGCCCTTTTTACTTTATTTTATTTTGAAACAGGGTCTGTTAGGTTGCTGAGGCTGAACTCGAACGAATCTGCAATCTTCCTATCTGAACCTCCCAAGTATTGGGATTACTATAAGGGTGTGCCACTGTGCCTGACTACTTATTTTTGTTTGCTCATTTGTTTACTTGCTTTTCATTCTAGTAGCATTTACTTTCATAAAAGCTTTTAATGATATATCTATTTAAGTGCCAGTTTCAATTAGAAGATTTTATTTCACAGCTCACCTATATAAACTATTAAGTTTTTCATATGTTTACCCTTTACTACACAGCTTTGAACTCCAACTTTTTTTCAGCCTTTGTTAATTTAATCTTATGCTTTTGGCACAGTTTATTATTGCTGTCATAATAAATTATTATTGCATTATTAACTTTGCATGCTATATTGCCTTTCAATAACTCTTGAAACTTGGTTTCAAAACAATAAAAATTATTTCAATTTTTCTATATTTAACTGTTTTTTGTGAAAACTTATTACTTCTGTGCTTCAGCTCTCATTCTATTTACATGTATCACTAATAAGTTTTCAAAAATGTAGATATATAATATATTTTTAGATTATTATTTTCTTATTTCTCATAATATCTTTCTATCACCTAAGTGACAGATTAATTAGATAAAATATTTTAGGTCACCGAATTTTTTTTTATTATCAGTATTGTTTTTGTTTTATACATTCGTTTTACATCAGACAACTTAAGACCAAACTGAATTTCTTTCTTTAAAAATAAATCACTGTGAGCCGGGCGTGGTGGCGCACGCTTGTAATCCCAGCATTCGGGAGGCTGAGACCGGAGGATCCGGGTTCGCGGCCAGCCTCAGCTACCTAGTGAGGCACTCTGCAACTTAGTGAGACTCGGTTTCAAAATAAAGAATGAAAAAAAAATAGGGCTGGGGGTGTAGCTTGGAGGTAGAATGCCTCTGAGTTCAATCCCCAGTACCGAAAAAATAAATAAATAAATAAATCACTGTGTCTGCTGAGATACTTATAACATATTTTAATCTGTGCAGTTCAATATCTTTCATTCTGTGAACAGGTAAGATATATTTTCATTTCATTTCTCCCAGAAAATAGTGAAATTTTTCAGTCCACTGTTGAATACTCTCCCTCAAATGTCACCAAATCAACCTGTTAATAAGACAAATCTGTTTTTCACTTTCATAACAGAGAGAGGAAAGTTAGGAAATTTTTGAGACTTAAAGTCTGGCTTAAATTAGGTCTTCATTGGGGAGAGAGCTAGCAAGAGTCTTGATTAGGATTGGGGAAGGATCATGTGTTAGTCAGCTTTTTGTCACTGGGACAAAATATCTAAGAAAAGCAACTTAGAGGAGGAAAGATTTATTCTGGCCCATGGTTTCAGATTTTTCAGTTTTTGATAAGCTGGCTCCAAGGTAGAAGCATCATCGTGGAAAAGCATGGTAGAGGAAAGATGCTCACCTCATGACAACAGAGAGAAAGAGAGAGAGAGAGAGAGAGAGAGAGAGAGAGAGAGAGAGAGAGAGAGAGAGAGAGAGAAAGAAGAAGAAGAAGAAGAAGAAGAAGAAGAAGAAGAAGAAGAAGAAGAAGAAGAAGAGGAAGGAGGAGAAGAAGAAGGGACGGGACGAGAAGGGACGAGAAGAGACGAGAAGAGATGAGAGAGAAAGAACAAAAGAACAATGAAGGGGGTGGGGCTGGGACAATTTAAGCCCTTCCATGGCATACCTTCAGTGAGCCACTTCCTCTAAATAGGCCCCATCTCCTGCAGATCCCACCACTTCCAAGAAAAGTCATCAAATTATTAATGCATCAGTGGATTAACCCATCCATGAGGACAGAGCCCTGGTGACTCAGTGCTTTCCAAGAACCCAACCTCTGAACCTACTGTATTGGGAACTAAGCCTTCAACGTATGAGTCTTTGGGAAACATCCCAGAGCCAAACCAGGCCAGATCATGAAGTAATACTATGGCATTCATAGACACAGCTAGGAGAGTATTTTAAGGAGAGAAGTCAAACTGTCTTGGAAAATAAGACGTAATGACAATACCATTCTCACTCTTAAAAAAAAAAAAGGATATAATTTCTTACTTTAATTAAATACTAATGTTCAGATTCTCCAAGTTGTCTAATAAATGAAAAAATATCTTGATATAACCTTTACTTTTATACTTCCTGTTGAAGAACTGATGGATCTCTCAGGAAGTTTCTAGAGTGGCAAATAAAACTATTTGCAACTTGATTGTCCAGAACAAGAATTTCTGAGAAAATATATAGCCATGTTAATGTACATGGTAGAAGTATGATGCAGATACTTTTAATGTTTAGTACACACACACACACATGTCTTTCTTCAGCTCAGGAAAACACTGATTTGGGTTATTTTTTTTCATGTGATCTTTTCTTTAGGGTTAATGATCAAGTAATTTTGGTTCCCCATTCTCTGTCTTTGGGATCTACCTCTTCCTTGATTATTGTTTTGACTTTTTATCATTTTTGTTGCATTCTGAATTATTATTACATATCAATATGAATTTTCTGCAGTATCATCTCTTTTTAATAGCATTTCAATCTAAATGTAAATATCTTCTTCTGGACTGTGTTGTCATATGATAATGGACATATGCTTTTCACTTTTTTTTTTGAGTGCTCTAAAAAGTTTTCTAAAATTTATAGTAATGATTTGCAGAAGCATGTTATTTGTGTGATTCTTACTAGTCTTTTCTTTTATCATAGGCTCTATATTTCGGCCCCTGCCTTCTCTCTCTCTCTCTCTCTCTCTCTCTCTCTCTCTCTCTCTCTCTCTCTCTCATCCAGGAACTTCTCTACCACTGGAATGCTGGTTAAATCCTTCTTTCATATTTCAACTAGCTCAGCTGAACATTTACTCCTTAAAGCTTTCTTCCATACTTTTTGCCTACTTCACTGGCTACTCCCTTATAATCTGCTTTATTTTCTTTATTTTCCTTCAGTTTCCAAGAGTTGCAATATTCCAGGGCCCTGTCTTGGCCTTAGTATATGTCCATATCTGTAAACATTTTTCTAATGATAGTTTTCAAACCTATATTTAAACATAACAGGCATAGTCTCCTTGGGATTCTAGGTACATTGATCTGTCTATCTAACACTGCCTTCTGTTTATAAAATAGGCAAAGCAACTTAACATAACTAAAGTAAAACTATTGATACTCCTTCTTCAAACCTGATTCTCCTTCATTCTTCTCTATCTTAATAACAAACAATACTTTCCAACTTCTTATCCAGGTCCAAAATTCAGAATCCTTAATTACTCTTTCCTTTAGCCCCATTTAATCTACTAGCAATTTATATTAACCCTATAACCAAATTATATCCAAAATCCTACATTATCTGGTCTCCCCATGTTTCTACTCTTTTGGCAATAAAGATCTGGCATACCCTAAGATGATGTTTGTGTTGGGACATTTATACAAATCCTTTTCTCTGCTATTCTGCCTCTATCCACCCAACATTTTATGGAAAAATTTTATTCTTTCATTTTATATTCAATCTTAATTCTTGTCTCAGCAAATCTTCCTATAACAGCTTCTAGCTTGAAAACGATGTGCACATTATACTATTTTGTTCTTTGCACAGTTATTATCAATATCTTGTTTTTGTTCTTATTTGCTTATTTTCTATAATTCCTAACTAGAATATTAGTTTCTTGGGAGAAAAGACCTTGTATGTCCTTTTTACTTCTTTATCCTTGAATACTGTCTTATACAAATAGACACTAAATACATATTTCACAAATGAACACATCTGCGGCTTGGGGATGGAGATTAATGTGTTCAACTCCCTAGCCAACCAGTAGATTTTATCAGACCTTCACCATGTAGACAGGTGCTTAAAATTAATATATGAAAATGTATACTTGTATTGCTATCAAGAAACATCCCATACCGTTCCCACCTCATGACTTTCATTATTGAATGCTAGACACCAGGCTTTCTAGAAAGTTCTGTGCCATACCATTCCCATTTTACACTTTCTGCCCACTTGTTTTCTGGGATTTTTCATATCCTGCCTAGGTTAGGGAAACTAACTCACAATGTGTCACCTGAGGGAAAGAGATGATGTCCAGGTTTATGTTTGGTATGCAACTTGGGTTTAAAATTATAAAATGAGTATAGAAGAATGGAAGTATAAAGTATCATAGTTCATTTTTTTAGATAACATTTTGTAATATGGAACCAAGACTTGAATTCAGCTGAAGCCTAGCAAGATGTCTTACCTCAATTCACTCCCATTTTCCTGGTAATTATTGTCAGTTTTCTTCAGTTGTGGTTCAGCTTCCGCCCCTTTTTGTTGCTTTTTTCCTTCTGTAAAGAAGCTGGTTTTTTGACAAATTCGATTCGAAAGCACAGCATCTGGGAAAAGGTATTTCACTCAGACGCCATCTTGTGCCTTCTCCTCAACTTCTCTCAACTAATAGGTATTTGCCTATGTGGTTTTTGCATTAATATGAAAGAAAAATGCCTTTTAGAATAATTTTAAATTTGTAATGATATTTTAAACCTGGTACAAAGTTCTTACATATTCTATACCACATCTTAGCCATTTTGTTATCTTACATTATCATAGTACATAAAATAAACATCAAGACCTTAGTTATTTCCAAATTTTATTTGGATTTCACCAGTTATTTTTAATCAATATTTTACTTTTCCTCCAGGATCCTGTCCAGGGTACCACATAGTGTTTGAAAGTCATGTCTTCTTAATCTCCTCTGGGCTTTGGTAGTTTCTCTCTTTCCTTGTTTTTGTTTTTTTTGTTTGTTTGTTTTTTGCTGTACTGGGGATTGAACTCAGGGGCATTCTACTTCCAAGCTCTACCCTCAGCCCTATTTTTTATTCTTTATTTTGAAACAGGGTCTCACTAAGTTGCGGAGTGCCTCACTAGGTAGCTGAGGCTGGCTGCGAACCCAGATCCTCTGTCTCAGCCTCCCGAATGCTGGGATTACAAGCGTGCGCCACCACGCCCAGCTTCTTCCCTTGTTTTTGATGTCTTTGAGGATCTTGAGGGAAGACTGACCAGGTGTCCCACAAGATTGTTTCCCCAATCGAGGTTTGTATCTACTAGGGAAAAGAGCTAGGCTATGTGGATGGATGGATAGATAGACAATGACAGATAAAGAGATGATAGATGATAGATGATAGATAGATAGATAGATAGATAGATAGATAGATAGATAGGAGATAGCAAGAAGTTGGCTGATGTGACAATCGGGGCTAGTTAGGAAAGACCAATCTTTCAGGCAGGCTATCAGGAAGATAGGCTGAAAACTTTCAGACAGAAGGTAAAGATCCAGTCCAGAGTTTCTGCCTTCTCAAGAAAACCTCACTCTCTTTCATCCAGATTATTGAGGACAATCCCCTTTGCTTAAAGTAAACCAACTGTGGGATTTAATTACATCTGCAAAATATCTTCACAGTTTAGATTAGTATTTGGCTGAATAAGTATATTCTGTAGTTTACACAAGTTGACACATTTGCCTGACCATCACACTGGGATTATGGTTTTTTTTTTTTTTCAAGTATGCCGCAGAGGCAGATCATGTAATATCAGAAGGTTCTTAATGCACCTGTCACATTACAGTGCTGTTGAACTTTATCACTTTGTTAATGTGGAATTTTCAGGGTTTCTTCATAGTAAATATATCACTTTTCCCTTTTCCTACTCTGTTCTTTGGAAATGAGTCTCAAGACCTAGAGCACACTACGGGGTGTGGCAGAGGGAATTAAGTTCCATTCCATGTAGTGGGAAATATCTACATATATTCTTTGGAATTCCTTTGTAAGAAACATTTGTTTCTTTTTCTATGTATTTATTTACTAATCATTTACTTATACCATATGGATTAATGTTTATAGTTTGGATTACAATCTAATACCACATCCTCTTATTGCTCAAATGGTCCCAGCTCTGACCATTGAGAACTCTATCAAATTGATTCCTTTAACCTTTGACATACTTTAACCTTTACAATACTTTCATTCTTTGTTTTTAAGGACTTCCTTACTTTTTGTTATTTAAAGATGTGCCAGATTAATTTTCTGTTGTTTTTTTTTTTTTTTTTTCCCTGCCCTGATCTGGGATTCAGCCATTTCTCCAAGGATCCCCATGCCTTTTATTAGAAAACAATATTTAGAAACCAAGAACTGCATATGGGGTGTGTTCATTGCAACTGGATGGCACTACTTGTAAGCCTTTTCAGAAGACAGTGTTATGTTTTGTATGTATACCAACTTGGGTATCAATAATTGCTTCCATTTTTATCCAGTTGAATCTATACTAAGCTAAACATAAATTCATACTGGTGTGTCCAACTCTACCCCAGCAGTGCAGACTTTAATCTAGACTACATTTCTTATTTATCTGTAACTTCCTTTTTCAACAGTAAGAAACTTGGCAGCCCCATTACCAATATCCACTTATTTATTCATTCAACTCCAGTATATATGTAATGTAGTTTTAAAATCATTAACTCACACCTTTCAAAAAAATAATAAATTCCAACTTGAGTACAGTGTTTACAAATAGTTCTTTTTTTAACTTAGCATTTTCTAGTAAAATTTCAGTTACCAAAGTTACTTGTTTTTTTTTTCCCTTAGTTTCAAACATTAAGCACAAATCTCTTCTGCATAATTCTATGCACTTTGAAAAGTGCAATTATAGATCCATTCACCTCAGAACCATATGGGACATTTCCTTTACCTAAAATTTCCCCTGTGCATCTTTCTTGTAGTCAATCACTCCCACTTCTGTAAGTTGCCTAGATTTTTAGTATTATTTTTACTTTTTGGTCTTCTCTTTGTGTATTTATGATTTTTGTTGAATAATTATAGAAGAAATTTAACTGAGATGTGCTAATTATATAGCATCTTCCTATTCATTCTATTTTTAAAAGCACTCACTAAACTTTTCATATTACCATGTACTGAGGGGTACAAAGCACGTACAGAAGAATACTTGCATTTAAAGGCTATGCTCATATGTTTTCTTTCATATATGGTAGCTAAGGAGTGATCAGGATACAAGAGGGACTTTAGATAAAGGAGAAACCCCACTGGAGTGATGGAGGTGATCTAGGGAAGGGAGAGGGAGGGAAGAATTAATGAAGGCAAAACTTTTGTTTACCTTATATACTTATATGAAATTATCAGTGCCAATCTCACTATCATGTATGGGGAAAAGGAGGAAGAAGGGAGGGAGCTGGGGGAGGGGGAAGCTTCTTAAGTGCTCTGTGCCTATATGTCCCTATCACTCTGAACTGCATTATGTGAGATTACAAGGTACCAATAGAAGTATATTTTTAAAAAGCCTATGTTCATTGTACATAGCATATTTAGACGTGTGATTATGTTATTACTTTCTAATTAACACTTTCAATTTGATTGGGAAATCAACAGAAGTTTTATTTTAAGAAAACCAATTAGAGTCACAAAAAATGTTTAATGCTATGCTAATGGAAATACATTGAGCAAGAAATACAATGCCCTTTTATAAATTGTACTTGTTCTTAGTGGTGTTAATGATAAGTCTAATTCACTGTTTTAAAACAATCAACTCTAACTTTAGAAATATATATATATATATATATGTATGTATGTATATTTCATCATCATATTAATTTTATAATTTACATACAGCAAACCAGTAGACCTGGTTTGTTAAGTTTTATTTCTCATATACTTAAGAAAACTCTGAAGAGTGTTTTGCTCTCTGGAAAACTGATCTTTTAGATCATGTGTTCACATGTATGCACATGTTTATTTGGGGAGCATCTAAGATTCATCTCTGAACAATTTATCATCTTATCATCCCTGATATGTTTTCTCTGTGACTCCATGGAACACAGTCTGCTTAACTGCCAAATAGTACCAGAGAAAATGTATTCAAAGAACTCTTAAATAAATTCTAATTATCTTTAAATAAGACAAACAGAATTAGTCTCTATTATAATAATTTTCTGTTATAGTAAATGGTAGCTGGATGAATTTAGAAAGTTCATGAATTAAGATACATAATGCATAGTCCATTACACTATACCATTTTTAAGAGAGAAAATTCCTGTATTAGCAATATGCCCACCCTAAGAATCTCAGAGACCTTTTCACTAATTTGTGTTACTCAAATCAACTAAGGAAAATATTATGACTGCTTCACTGATGCTTTTTTGGGCAAGATGGTATACCTGCTGTAACCTAGGTGATCAAATGATACTCCTTTCAGAAATATTTTAGGAAATACTGCAGACTTAATAAATGATATTTCTCAACTGAATTTATACAATGCACTTTGAACAATTCCTGCAGGTGGGGAGAATATAGGAGGACTTATAACTTTGCTAACTAGAATTAGAGGATACCACCTTTTGTAGACTTAGGAGAACCTTACTCTTACTACAATCCCAGGGCCTATGAGTTAGAGGAACCACCGAGCTCATCTACATAATCATGTGTGGTAATTCAACTTGTGCTTACATCTGAATGTCCCTTGTAGTTCTGTTATCTCTTCACTAAACATAAATGTTGTGAATACTAATAGAATGTGATTGCTTTGAAAAACTATTCAATAGAATGACTAATTAATTCAGAGGATACGTGATAACTGAAATGAAAATGAATTTTTTTTTCAATTCAACATTCGAAAACACATTTGACATTTTGTTGTAAACTATATGTTTCTAGCAGCTGTTAGGGTAATTGTTTTGCTAGTTTCTAATTGCAGATGTTGGCAGCTGGAAATTAGGAGCAAGTGGTAGTCTCTTTAGGAGGTAGAATTAAATATGTGAAAACATGAGATTACATCATGCTTTTTCAGTCATATTCAACACTGCTCAAAAGATTGGTGTTTTAGAGTCTCTACTAATTTGTGTAAAGTTCTAATAACCTTAAACATTAAGAAGTTTTAATCCTTTATCTCATATATATATATATAAATGAAAATTGGCAAGCTTATCTAGGTAGATATATGATAGATCAATAGATAGATAAGCTTGTCACTTTTAAAACACAGCTTCAGTGACAAGTCTCCATAGTCATAGCAAAGAAAGAAACATAAGGCTTTATTTGAATAATTGAATAAAAGAAGGTGTTTTATTGAATCATTCAAATAATTGCTTTAATTCTCTCATTTAGCCTTGCCTGTACAGATCAAACAACATGCACTTTTCTCCTACACTCAGTCTCCAGAGCAACCTGGAAGGATGCTGACAAACATTAATTTTGCATTGTAGAATAGTCTCGATAAACGACAGCAATTTCAAGATGAATATGTTGGCCTCCAGAGAGTAGATTTCAGAACGAGAAAAAAGATACCCTTAAACTTTTCCTTTAAGTGTTAAATAATGTTGGTCACTGTCTCAGAATACTATTTTCCAGCCAAAAAGACTGCTAAAGATTACTTCTTCTCTAGTAATTAGAAACAGAGAGTGTCTATTCCTAGAGGTATGACTTATGTTGTGTGGTAACCTCTGCTAATCACTTATACTATGTCCCTGGGGTGCTTTCTTAAGATTTATAGTCAGGTGTAAGGTAGAATATAAAAGCAAAAAGATGAGAAATTTAAAACATACCCAAATTTTTGCTACGTGAAACCACCGTTAGGAAAATGAAAAGACAAGCTCTACTGGGAGAAAGTTTCCTAATCACCAATCTAATGACTTGTATCTAGAATTTAAAGAGCCTTCAAAATTCAACAAAATAATAAAATAAACAACCCCCCAAAATGGGAAAAGAATTGAACAGATGCGTCCATAAAAAAGATACACAAGTGGCAAATTAGAATATAAAAAGTTGCTCTGTACCATTAACTATTAGGGAAATGCAAATTAAAACTGTGATGAGATATGACTATGCACCCATGAAAATTTCTAAAACTTAAAAATATCTGATAGCAGCAAGTGCTGGCAAGAACACAAAGCTACTATAAATCTCATACATTGCTGGTGGATGTGCAGTAAGGTACAGCTACCTGGGAAACAAGCAGTATTTTATACATAAGTGCACACCTAGCCATATGACCCAGAAATCTCACTCTTAGGTATCTACATAGAGAAATAAAAACTTATGCTCATGCAAAAATCTGTACATAAACGTTTTCATAGAAGTTCTGTTCATAATCACCTGTAACTGGAAGTAACTATGCATTTCAGTGGACAAATGGTCAACCTATAGTCCATACATATAAGAGAATACTTTTCAGCAATATAACAGAATAAGAACTGATATAAACAACATGGATGAATCTCAAGAGATTTATGCTGAGTTTTAAAAAGCTAGTTTTCAAATGGTATAGATTAAATTAATTCATTTATTTGATGTTCTGAAAATAGGAAAAACCGTAGCAATAGGAACACATCAGTGGTTACTAAAGTGAGAAATGGAATTATTTTAATTATGGTGGGGGCTATCTGAATCTATGTTTTAAAGTAATGCAGGATGGGTGTGGTGACACATGCCTATAATCCCAGTACTTGGGAGGCTAAGAAAGAGTATTGCAAGTTAGAGGCCAGCCTCAGCAACCTAACAAGACCCTCAGCAACTTAGTGAGACCCTGTTTTTTTAAAAAAATAGGGCTAGAGATATAGTTCAGAGGCAGAATTATCCTGTGTTCAATCCTCACTACTGAAAAAAAAAGCAAGTGTATGCTAAAAGCTTAAACTTAATGCATATTAAATTGAATATTGGCTTGATAAATACTCAGGGTGATATAATCTGTTTTCTAGTTTTACTTGTCTCCACTTCCACTTTTTGATGCAAATTATTCATCGATATTTTCAAATTAATAGCAAGTATCTATTCTATAGGCAATTGGGAGAATAACAATTTGATAAATTTCCCATAATCAATCATCTCCTCCTTCTTTAAAATAGTATTTGATATGATATACTTTTTATCTCTCAGTTAGACCTTAGGATGCTGTCAAATCCTTAAGAAAATCAGGACTATTACCAGACCCGGGACAGGAAACTTTGGAATCTGCTGTGCTACAGTTCATAGGCGAAATTTGAGAATGCAGGGCTTCTGTTCCTCAAGTTCTGCAGTGATCACTCCAGTATAACTTGGACATTAGAGAAGTCCTGCTACTGGGAGGCATGGAGTAGGAAGAATACTGGCCATACCTTAAAGCTCTAGTTTCTCCTGAGGTAACCACCATGTTATTAATAGGCTAAATCCATTCTCTCTCTCAACGCTTAGCCTCTCTCTCATACTCTTGTAGAATTATTTAAGATTTGGGTATCCTTTGCCTTGCTTTTCTCTATATGGTCCTAAACTTCACTGCAAAATTCTGTAGTTGTTATGTCATCTACTTTATCTCCCTTTTCTCTCAGCTTAAAGTCCCACTTTTTCTGAATCAAAAAGGGTAGGCATTGATGTGAAACTGGATGTCAGATCAGACTAGAAACCCCAATAAGGCTTTCTAGTCTCTGTAGCTCAGTTCCTAGCTAGGGTGTGGAGTCAGAGTAAAAAGGCATGATTATTGAGAACAAAGGCCACCACTCATTCCTTACCTTGTTAGTTCTCAGCAGCTGTTTTCAGGTTCTGTAACTAACAGAGATAAACAAATAGCCCTTTATTTGGCACTCTGGACTGATCTCTTTTTTTCCCCAGAGAACTGGTGTCAGTGCATAAATGAGCTCTTAATTTTATTCATGTTTTGTGTTTTAATATGTCTATAATTCAAGTATTAAAAAGATTTGAGTTTATTTTTTAGACATTCTGCAAAGGAAAGGTGAGGTATTGGCCAACTAATAGACCACTTAAATCACCCATCATGATTTCCGCATAGGGTTTATGAAATCAAACAAAAAGGAAGAGGTAAGATATTTTACTTTATTTTGAGATTGGGGACAGGGGTTTGCTCTCTTCTCCAGTCTGGTCTCAAACCGCAAGGCTTAAGGGATCCTCCTGCGTCAGCCTCCAGAGTAGCTGTGATTACAGTCATGCCATCGTGCCCAATCTGGTAGATGTATAACTTTAAGCTATTCAGAAACCCAGGCAGACTGTTAATTTAATGACTGCACTATTCTGAGTAGAGAGGCTACCTGTATGTAGAAGTGGATATGCCTGTATCGTAACCCTCTTTGTGTCTCTCCTCAGTGTGGACACAGGGCCATGGGTGACGCTAGCATAATCCTCTCTAGTTACCCAAAAGCTTATCATTTATATATTCTGTATTTTACAATGTGCCAGTGTTTTACTTGGTGCACAAAATAACATTTAACTTATCACATTTAACTGTAAAAAATATAATAATGCCTTTTATCAAAAGCAAAATGAATTTCCTGATTAAGTTTATGAAGCAATTGTTTAACTCTAGTGATAATGTAGGATAAGGTGTTCCATGAGGCTTTTTTTTTTTTTGGAACAATAGGTATATTTAAAGAAATAAATCATGCCTAACTCTACATATTCAAAATATTTCTCTTCATTTCTAAAAAATATTCACTGATTAATATCATAGTGAGATTTCCTAATATAGAGGACTTTGTTCACAAACAACATAGACCTGGGTAGTTGTTTTGAGACCTTTTGATCATAAAACAGAGTATCACAACACTGGTCTCTCCAGACATCAAAGCCAGACCTCTCTGAAAAGCCTGCCTTGTATCTCTTCTGTTGCATTGATCTTATTTTCACAAATCTGCCAAACTGTTTGAATTATTGTAATTCTATAATGTGCTTTGATAATAGTAATCAAAAATCACTTATTGTACATTTCAAAAAGTGGTTTTGGCTCTTCTCACTGGTTATTATAACTGTCATAATGGAATTATTCTCTAAATACCTCCTATCTCCTTCCAAAAAAATTATGAATTTCCTTAGACTTATATTTACCTATATTTAATAAAGTTATACGTTCTGCATTCCTTGTGGGCAGGGACCAAAACTTGCCCTTATATCTCTGACACTTAGCCCAGAAACAAAAAGAGTCAACAATAGCACTTGACACATATTTAGTAATACTTGCTACATGTTTGAGAATGCAGTATCATCATACTTCCCCAAGGATTCAGGAAGAAATAGTACTTCTAATAAATTTCATGGTGTGCCTGGTGTCTATCTTTGGGTAAGGAAATTCTTTCTTCCATCATACTGTCTCCAAAGCTCTACCCTCTAGTTCTGAACTTTGTCTGCAGTTTGTGATTTGTGCCTTTTTCCTCTCAAACGATCCAGTCTGAGTCTAAATTGATTCTACAACTATTAGTAGCTCAGAATTGATTCTAGAACTATGTAGAAGCTCAGACAACTTTACCTTCTCTACCTCAGCCACAGTCAAATGTAGCTAGACATGGTGACAAAGACCTACAATCCCAGCTGCATGGAAGCCCGAGGCAGGAGGATCAAAAATTTGAGGCCAGTGTAGGCAACTTAGTGAGAACTGTCTAAATAAAAAATAAAATAAAAAGGGCTGAGGATGTGGCTCAGTGGTAAAGCAGCCCTGGGTTCAACCGCAGTACTGGAAAAAAAAAAAAAAAAAAAAGAAAGAAAGAAAAGAAAAAAAGCAGAAAATTATAGTAATGTATAGATAGCCATGTATACAGCTGCACAATTCCCAATTGCTAAATCATGGAACCAACCTAAGTGTCCATCAACAGATGAATGGGTTACAAAATTATGGGACATCCACACAATGGAATTCTACTTAGCAATAAAGAAGAACAAAATTATCAAAATTATGTCATTTGCAAGAAAATGGATGGATCTGGAGAACATTATGTTAAGTGAGATTAGCCTGTCACAGAAAGTGAAGGTCATATGTTTTCTCTCATATGAGGAAGTTAGAAAGTACTCATGATACAAAAAAAAAAAAAAAAAGACTTTAGATAATGGAGAAGAAACCCCAGGAGAACAAGGGAGATGTCTTGGATGAGGAAAGAATTAATGAAGGAAACACTTCCATTGATGTTTTGTGCAAATGTGAGAATACCAATGTCAATCTCAATATCTTTAATGGGGAAGTGGGGAGTGGGGGAGTGGGGAGGGAGGCAAGGGATAGTTCAACAAGTGCTGTGTGCATGTATGTCACTACCACTCTGAACTACATTATGATGTAATACTACAATGCACCAATAAAAGTATTTTTAAAAAGAAACAGGAGCCAGGAGTGGTGGTGCATGCTTGTAATCCCAGCATTTGGGAGGCTGAGACTGGAGGATATGGGTTCGTGACCAGCCTCAGCTACCTAGTGAGGCACTCTGCAACTTACTGAGACCCTGTTTCAAAATAAAAAATAAAAAATAAATAGTGCTGGGAGTATAGCTGGGAGGTAGAATGCCCCTGGGTTAAAAAAGAAACAATATTTAAAATAAAAAAGAAATCAAATATTTTGGTTTCTTTTGTAATAAATCCAAGTTCATACCATCCGATGGAAGCAATGCTTCCTTTTAAGCAAAATACTAAAATATGACAGAAAATTAACTTCAACACAAAGGTTGAATTGCCTAATAATATAATTTATTTATTTATTTATTTATTTAATTATTTATTTATTTATTTTGCAGTACTGGGGATTGAACTCAGGGGCATTCTACCTCCGAGCTATACCCCCAGCCCTATTTTTTATTCTTTATTTTGAAACCAAGTCTCACTAAGTTGCGGAGTGCCTCACTAGGTAGCTGAGGCTGGCCGCGAACCCGGATCCTCCGGTCTCAGCCTCCCGAATGCTGGGATTACAAGCGTGCGCCACCACACCTGGCTTAATATAATTTATTTTTAAAGTTTTCCCAAATTTTATTCCCTTAACCCTAACCTCAGACTTTTTCTTATACTTCTGCCATTTAATCAGTTTCTGATTTTTTAATTTTTTATACTTTTATTGGTACATTATAGTTTTGCATCATAATGCAGTTTATAGTGATAGTGACATACACTTACACAGCACTTGATGAGCTTTCCCCTGACTCCTTCCCCTTCCCCATATAGGATATTGAGATTGGCATAGAAATTTTTTTTTTTTTTTTTTTTTTTTTTTTTGCGGTACTGGGGATTGAACTCAGAGGCATTCTACCTCCGAGCTATACCCCCAGCCCTATTTTTTATTCTTTATTTTGAAACCGAGTCTCACTAAGTTGCGGAGTGCCTCACTAGGTAGCTGAGGCTGGCCGCGAACCCGGATCCTCTGGTCTCAGCCTCCCGAATGCTG